>VZTU01016823.1:0-15661 GCA_013400835.1 Zapornia atra | reverse complement strand
GGGGGGGGGCACAAGGTGCTCCCTTCTCAAATCCCCAGCTGTGAGTTTGCCAGCCGGGCTGCGCCTGTCGCGGCGTTAAATAAAGAGGTGGGATAAGCTGGGGTGACGGTCACGTGGCGGTAATGCGTTCGTAAGGCGCCGGGTAACATACAGCCGGCCCTACGCAAAGACCTCGCCTTTGGATTTCCCTGGCAGTGATGATCTACAGAGAAGGTAACGCGCTCAAAACAATGGTGGTTATCTCCAAGTGTGCTCAGGAAGGCCTGGGGCTTTCAGATGCAAATCCAGAAATATATTTAACATCTCGACTTCTTTTCTTTTGTCGTAATACAAAGTGGAAAGACAATGTTTGGTAAATGTTTACATCTTACAAAGGGGAGTTTTGCAAATTGCATTGTAGCTCTTTGGGAGGAACCAGGAAAGAGGGCAGGATGTTAACAACATAAAAAAGAATAGCAATAAAACCCACCCCTAATATTAATTGTGTAAGAGGAAATGCATCTATCTCTCATCAGGACGTTTCAGACTCTGCTTTGCATTGCTGGAAGCCTGAGAACACTAATCGTTTTCTGGCATGGAGAAGCAAGTTCTTGCATACTTGAAACATAACTCATTTACAGTTGTTTTGATGGATGCTTATAAGCAACATGGAGAACCTCCCAAAGCAATATGGAGAACCTCCCAAGTCCCCTCAACTTGGCGAGCATCAGAGCTGAGAACAGGCCCAAGCCACAGAGCCCAGTTGTAGATCTGGCTCAGCTCCTCGATGTGGGAACCGGAGGGGATTGCTCTGATTAAACACCTCTGTTGGGTTTTGAGCCTCAGGTTGGCTGTGTTATGCATAAAAAGCTATCAACAGGTTTCCTTGTGAATTACCTTAAAGGACTTTCGAAGGAGCTTTTGCTCTAGCACCATGGCATGGAGCCATCAGAGTACCTCTTCGGGAAGATGGCAGCAGCTCACACTTCTGAGGATCGGGGCTTTGCAAAGGTCCATCCAGTGCTGGCTGGTTAAATGAAGAGGGGTGTCTGAGTGCTTCAGGGCAGCCTTGAGAGGGAGGTGTAGCCTAGAGACCTGCAGCCTGGTCCTCTTCCTCCTTGAAACAGCAGTTCAGAGCCACTGTGTGCTGGAGTCAGGTGCAGGCTCGACAGCCAGGCAGCGATGCCATGGGACACGGGACGGGGGGGAAACATGGGCTGACCCATAAAAATCCAGAGCATCACATGTGTGTTTGTGCATTCGTGTGTGTGCAGAGGGAGGTGGAACAACAGGTTTGTGGCTGCAGTGAAACCCTTCATCGCCGGCCAACACCAGACACCGTGTGAAAGCCTCAGCTGCTGCTGTTATTTACTCAGACATGAGGCTTTGCCCTGTGTTTCAGTTTCTCCCACAGACTGCTACCTGAAGGTGAGCTTGAAGATGAAGATTAGCAACGTGACACTAGCTCTTATGGAGAGCGGTTTCTTCTCCCCAGACCATTTCTCCAGGTGCTCAGCCAGCAAAGTGGTCTCCGGGGTCAGTGACTCTCAGTGATGGGAATTGTTCTGTTTCTGCACAGTAAAATCCTACAGAGCTGTGATGAGTAACCTTGTGGTTACATCACCTTGTTGGGAAGAAAAGGAATGTGGTGATGAACTGTGTGCCTGTCAGGAGTCCTGCGTGTACACTCCTGGCGTGTTTTCTCTTTAGGGTTGTCTGGCATTGGAACAGGCTGCCCAGGGAGGTGGTGGAGTCACTGTCCCTGGAGATATTTAAAAGCCGTGTAGATGAAGTGCTTAAGGACATGATCTAGAGGTGGACTAGGCAGGGGACTCGATGATCTAAAGGGTCTAACCCAGGCGATTCTGTGATTCTATGTAACGTGTCATGGCTCTGTATGCAGAGGATGCAGAGATTGCCATGGCAGGCCTGGGAATCCAGCTCTGGAGATACAGAGGAGTTGATGCCAAATGCTCAGAGCCAGATTTTTTTTCTTTCCTTCAGGCTATCTAAGTACCTGTGCACCTTCCTCCTTCCAGGTGAACCTGGTCTTCATTGTCCTTTGCAGTGTAGCTCTTATGCTGTTTTCATAGCAGAGTCACTCCTGTCCTTCCGGTGCCATCCCTATGAAACCCTGCAGAAGCACATTCCAGGGTTAGAGAACACTGAAACCATTCCCCCCAGTTTCTCTCTCTCCCTGTCTCTTTTTCTTCCTTCCTTTCCTTTCCCTCTCTCCCTTTCCTCTGACCTGTCTTCCTTTGCACATCCCTTCTCCCTCCCTGTGCAGTGACCTGAGTGCTCTGTTTTAAAAAGGCTGAAGAGTGACTATCATTTTCTTCTCCTCCCTTGCCCTCACCACCATGCTGCTTCTACTCCTTTTTCTTGCTGGCAAAAGGGTATAAACTATTGAAAAAAAAGCCCCCCAAAACCACAAGCAAAGAGGAAGGGGAGGCAAATGTACCAGAGTCCCTTTAATTGCATTGGAATGACAGCAAAGCACTTAATTTCTACTGGTTTGTTGGTTTTTTTTAATAAGGTTGCAAAAAAATCATCCCAGCATGGTTTAAGGACAGTAAAAGTGTAATGAATAATAGAAACAACATATAACAGTCCAGGATGAGTATTGACTAAGATAAAACCTTCTCTGGGATCTTTGGTGAACACAGGTGAGCTCTAAGAGGCTTTTAGCTTGCAGCCAGGGCCTCCTGTGCATCCCCTGGCCAAACTGGGAATCCTCTACAGGGGCTTTATCAACTCACCAAAAATCTTTTCTAACTTTTTCAGTCTGGGAGATTTTATTTATTTCCCTTTAGCATCATCCCTCATGCACTGACCATGACTGGTCTCGGAGTGACTCGCTCGTGTCGGGCTGTGATAATGTGGCAGGTGGGACAAGCAGGAGAAAGAAGACACTTGGCTTGAAGGCTTTGGCCTCCTGATTTCCTGTGGGACAGTATCAAGTCAAATGTTCAGCAGGATCATGGTTCTTTTAGCCAGACTCCTTGTGGGTACTTGGTATGTTTTTCTTCCCAGTTTCTCCTTTGGTTTATACCCCATAGCCAGCTGGTTTTTGCTATTTGTTCTGTGGGAGGGGAAGCCTGTGAGAAGGTTTTTATCATCTGTGCATCCCAGTCGAGTGATTTTCTTCTCTGGACTTCCTTGGGTGTGAGAAGGAAATTCTTCTCCGAAGCAACAGCATGTTCTCAGGCCTTTGCTGTTGTTGGGTTTTGTCAGACCTACACCAGGAAATCTGAGCACCTGGAAAAGGTGCAGACTGAGCTTCAGGTCTCAGCTTGGACTCAACAGATATCAAGAACAACAAATCTTTCATCAGCACACCCATGCTACGTGTAAGCAGTGCATGAAATGTTGTTTATTCCTCAGGGACTGGGGTTCTGGTGGTTCTGCTCCATGGCACACATACAGGGTAAGTGATTCCTGACAGTTTAGGGCACCCTATGCCTTTGGTTTGTTCTCTGGTTCCCAGCTGAGGTTGCCGGCGTGGATGCTGCAGCCACCAGCCCTGGTTGTGTGCGTGCATCTGTTTGTCAGGGACAGGGTGCGTCCTCCAGACCCCTCCATTGTGGTGGTGAATGTTGAGTGTCAAATGAGACTTGCAGCTGTTAGCAACAGAAGTGTTAGCCACAAAATGAGATAGCTATGGGTAAGCTGGAGGGTCCCTGGGGAAAAAGCCTACGAACCATAAGCTATCGAGGGAGCCAAGAGCTCCTGGGCTCCTCCAAGTCAGCCCATTTTCATGTCCATAATTACTGGCTGCTCCTAGGCGCTTGCTGTGATCCCACCTCTTCCCAGTTTACCCAAGAGGAAGAGCTAAAGCCCTTCTCTCTCCTTTGCTGCTGTTGACTGTGTTTTGAGAAAGGTTTATGTTTCTCCTTTAGCTATTAGAGGGGACCTAGTGACCTGAGCTAGGCCCTGGTGAAAGCAGAGCTCTGATCCTCAATTCTTACTCCTTTGTTTGACAGTTTACCAAGTGTGACCAGCCACCTCCTGAGAAATGGGTGCCTCCTTTCCAGAGACAGAGGCCAGTTGAGTCTCCATCTGACCTTGGTGGGAAGGCTGGCTGTCAAGAAAGGGTGTAAAAAGTAAGACGATGACCTCTTGGGTGAAGAAGCACTGAGGCATCTTCTATGTCAAGGCTCACCCAAGCTTGCTTTGCTCAAGCCAGCTCATTTGCTGTCACCGTCTGAAGCCCCCAGAAATGACCAGTGGCCTTCATTTGCCACAGATCTGGATCAATATAGTAGTTCTGGGGGAACATGAGCCCCAAACACACTAGGGACCACATAAAATAGCTTGTGGGATGTAGCCAAATTGTATTTCATGCTAATACTGTGGTTTCTTCCTTTGAGAAAGGATTGGTGACCAAATCTTTAACTCTATTTCCAAATTAAATCTGTGCAAACGCTCCCTTGAACAGGTGAGGGGACCCCAGGCCTATGCTCAGTTTAAAGTTCATTTCAGTGCTGATGGTTTATGGCTGATAATGAATTTAGCAAGCTACTAGTTAGGCTTTGATGCTAATTACTTTAAGTATCATAGGTTCTGATTCACAAGGCAGTAATCACAGGTCATTATTCCCAACATTATTAGGTTAAGTTAAAAATTAGCTTTTAGGCTTAGAGCACCATGTACTAATACGCTCTGAAATGGAACATCTGTGTGATGCCTTAACAGACAATTGAGGGAAATTAGCCCCCTTAATTAAATGAGCTACAACTGGGCATTGTTTGTTGTTACATTTGCACCTTTAGAGAGCAATTTTCTATAGCTGGGATGGGGCACCAAGCCCGGGTTTTGCAAAACAGCCGGGACTTCCCTTTGAGGTATCGTGGTTCAGTGCCCCCGTGCTCTTCCAGGTATAAGATGAATCAAAAGGACCCTTAAATGGGCTGAAATGGGATCAGCAGGACCCCATCCACATGCTGGCATTGTGCCACAGATAAGCACACAGGCAAATCCAGTTTCCTGATGCAGCTTCGATGACAGGAGACACAAAGCAGAGTGTTTTTCTTTATAACCTTCCAAGAGCTCCCTATCTCAGGGTTTCTGCCATGTCCAGTGACACCACCGACATTGACAGGGGGGATGGAGCAGTTTTGACAGGCTTAACTTGTACCGTGGAGAGAGCTCTGGTAGCTGTGGACGCAGCCCATCATCTCTGCTGGCTCAGGGCAGGTTTTGGCCCTCTCAAGGGTTCCAGACCCCTTGAGAGGGCACAGAAACATGCCTATCCAGAGGCACTTCCCTCTGGCTTCACCTTACGCAGGTGCCGTGCAAGCGACAACTCCTTTCCAGGTGCAATGAAAGGAATTAAACAGAGCTTTGAATATGGTTATTTCCATAGAGACTGCTCCACTTCCTTTAGCTTAGGTTAGTGGAGGTGTAGGGACAGGTACCTTGTTAAATCGGGAAGGGCCCGATATTTGCATTTCAGTGGGACCCCCTCAGTACAGAACCCAGCACAAAGCAGCTGCAGCCCCTTTGTGTGAGGTTTCCATCCCTTTGCATCTCACGAAGGAGCGAGGGGCATTTAATTCGAAGGGGGAAAGGAAGTACGGTCATTTCCTCATCTCCAAATGTAAAGTTTCTTTACAAGGAAGTATGGAAAGCTTCAAGAATTTGCCCAAGAGCGTAGCCCGAAATAGGACACAGATACCAAGCTCTAATCCTTACCTGTGACCTTAAGATCATCTTTCTTCTCTTGATCATAATGAAAAACGCAGAAGCTGCTTGCTCTCTTGTGCAGGAAGGCAGGACGGGCCGCCGCACCGCGGGGACGGATTAGGATTATGAGGGGCAGCACCTGGCATGCGGGGGCCAGGGAAAAGCAAATGCAACAGTCACCAAACCAGTCTGCCTGCCACAGCCCAAAGGCAACGCACTCCTCCCCGCCGACATCTGCGCACGGGGTGCTCGAACCAGAGTGTGACAGGGCAGGAGCGTTTCGACTTCGCCTCTTGCCTCTCAGACTGGGGTTTTTGGGTGGGCTGCAGGACCTTCTGGTGGGTTGCCGTCGAGACCTCTGGTGACACAAGTGTGGAACTGGTGAGGAAACACCTGCGGTGTCAATCCCAGCCTCAGGTACACCTGGGAGCTGAACAGCTGGAGTTTTCCTGGTTTGATTCTTGGTGAGTCTGGGGGGTCTTGCCAGAGCCTCCTGCCAGACACAGTGAGCCTGGTTCTGCAACAGAGGTCTTGGTACGTGCCTCTTTAGGGAAATACCTATTTTTTCTCCTCTGCTTATCCATTTCTTTTTCAGAATGAGCCTTAAAAATCCAAATGAAAATGAATCTCCCTTTTCTAAAAATTGTGTCCAGCTGAAAATCTGTTTTGCATCCTTAATTTGTTCTTAATTAAAAGAAAAAAAAACCTAGTCTGGCTTGCTCTGAAGATAACCAGGATGAAAAAGAGGACTATTCCCTTGAAACTGCAACTAGGGAATACACACCAACACCTAGAATGTGGAATGCCAGCCCTGGCTGCAAAGCTCAGCTAAAGACTCGGTGGTTGGATTTTGTCCCTGGTGATACCAGCAGATCCCAGTTCATTGGGTTCTAGAAAGTAAAACAGTAAGTGGAGCTGGGCTTTCTGTTACCCCTCACAGGACACTTTCCAAATGTGTTAAGCATGTTTTTGTTCTTCCTTTTGTGAGAGACCGGGAGCTATGGCACTGAGAAACGTCCTGGTGCGCCGCAGCCGCGGAGGGCTCGCTTTGAATCTCACTCCATGGCTTTTTGGCTGTAATTGGTTGTTTGCCAGTGGTGTTATCTGGGTATAAACAGAATTCGCTCCAGCGCCCGGGAATTGTGGGTGGTGGGAAGTTCTGGCTGATGGGGCTGTGGATTAAGCATGTTGGCGCTGGAGGATAGGGTGTTCCTGAGCAGGGAGAGGGCTCGACTTAGGAATTTGCTCCTCACAAAGGTATGCCAGATCCCTGAGGCTTCCTGCATTTAGGGAGTGATGTAAGATACAGCGCTTCGCTGAGAGCTTTGCTCCTGACATCCTTGCAAGCCAGGCAGACGTGTGGGTATCTTGGAGTAGTTACCCCTGGAAAGAAACACTAGTGGATATCCTAAGGGGTAACCAGTGCTCAGGGCTGAATTAAGAAGTGGTGTCTCTGTTTACACCAATTCTGTATGCGCTGCTCACTATGTTCAGGGCAAAGTGTTGGTATTTTATTAGCAGTGGCCAGTTTTCAGCATTGGCTCCCAGACCTGCAGAGGTGTCCTCTTTGAAATGCAGAAGAACGAGGGATTTGCCAAGACTTTGTTTCTCTCTAGACCCAAAGTTCAGATCGCACGCAGTGAAGGAGCTACCGAGGGGAAGGTGGGAATGGGTGGCTTGGAAGTGCACGCAGCAAGCGGTGGGGCTGGTGCTGGGCTCCATGCTCACTCCAAAGGCCAACCCTTGGCCAGGAGGTGTTGCCCCAGCAGCTTCTTGTAGCCAGGAAAGCTGGGAATGGATCAAGCTGGTGGCCGCCCCTGACGACTGCAAGCAGCCATGACCTGCCAGGACAAGGTGAGCACACCCTGCATACCTCTGTGGGTATCCCTCCTTCTTGCTCTCCTCCTCCAAAAGCTTTGTCTGCTCTCTACAGGCATTTTTTGCTTTTGTAAGGTGTTCATGAGGCTTGGAGATGGCACTTTCTTTGATAGTTTCTTTGGTGTCAGACAGAGCTCCTTGTCTGTGATGAGAGAGATACAAAAAATGCTGTGCATGGCTTCATGTCTCCCTGTGCTCTCCTGTTTGCTTTGCTGAGTTTATAGCGCAGGACAACTGCTTCTTAATAGTCTGTGCATTGCATTTTCCATCCTATGATTTCCCTGCATGTTTGGGAGCTGCAGCAGCTGCTGTTGTGTACATAACCATAAGGACTGTGGAGTATTTATCCCGAGTATTTAAACATCATTCTCTTGCCTCTAGAAAATGCTGATTTTTTTCTTCATTCAAAGTGAAATTTACCTGGAGGTAGTTTGGCTTCTGACAGGTTGTTTGGAGGGATAACGCCTTTAGTCTGAAATGGACTTGTGGGAGGAGAGGGGAAGAAGGGGCAGAGACAGACAGACAGACACACACACGGATGGATGCACCCTTTCTTATCTAGGAAGCAGCTAGCTGGCTGACATGCTGCTGTGCATGGGAATCCAGGGTCCAAGCAATGACCCGCTTGCCTGAGATCGGTGGCTTGGCCTTGGGTTTCCTCCTCTCCTGGGCAAACATCCCATTTTGAGGGAAGAGGGGATCCTTGCTCTCTCCAAAATTCACAGCACAACTCACGTTGCGTGCTCAGAAATCCTCCTAGCCAGAGTTCTTATTTTCCAGCTAATGCTATTTATATCAGCCTTTCCCTTCAGTTCTAACCAGGATAGGATCAAAGCTCTGGGACCAGAGATCTGTCATTACACAGCCTATGAATTCTCTATTCCTTCCTCCGATTTTGATTCAGTTTGGGGGTTGTGTGGAATTCATCTAAAGCCAAGTGGTTTGGGATGTCAAAACCATAAAACAATTTTCCTGTTTCATGTGACACGGGCACATAATAACATATCTGGCCTTGCCCCTAGGTTACCTAACCATGGGCTGTGATTCACCTCAGAGGTTTAGCTGCCCTTTTACTGGACCTGATTCCATTTCTGTAACGAATGGCAGAGTCCAGCCAATGCTTCTGCTTCTCATGTTCCACCAAGGGCACTTCCAGTGGCTCCAATAGTTAATAGTAAAATCTACTTACTGCCAATACAACAGTAGCAATCTTCAGGGGCACGTTTGATCTGATGATCTCAAAGCAAATCAATGAAGGGTTACCCCACACCCATGCTATGGATTGAATGGAGAAACAAATCCTAACTTTAGTCTGGAGAGGACGAGGCTCAGGGAAGACCTTATTGCTCTCTACAACTATCTGAAAGGAAGCTGTGGTGAGCTGTGGGTCAGCCTTTTCCCACAGATAGGTGGGAATGGCTGCAAGTTGCACCAGGGGATGTTCAGGTTAGAAATTGGGAGAAATCATGGATGTACTTATGGAACAGGACATATAAATATGTCACAGCATCTAATTGTCTGTCAGTTAGATTCACAGTCAGGCTGAATAACGTTACAGCTCTGGTGCCGTGTGCTCTGCGTCCAGCTCGTGGTCCTCTGCACCCCTAGACTCCAGGCTGTACTGTAATGGGTGCTGTTAATTCTGGCTGCAGTCGGGGGCGATGGAGGTGCAAAGTGTGTGGTGTAAGTGCTCTTTAATGCTATTTTCCATCTACAAAAGAGATCCCATACAAACCTGCTCTGAAATTTGTCCCTAAAAAAAGGCAAGTCCAACAAGAAACAGTGTAATAACTGGGTACATTGCCTTGGATAAGGCCAGCACCGGATTTCGCTGCAGAACGTGTAAACTCTGCAGGATTATGCAAGGAAAAGCTTTCCCTCCCACGTTATGCTTTGTCCTGAGTGCTGGTGATAGTGGGACTCAAACCCTGCAGCATATTTGGAAGCCTTTAAACACAGCTGCGACAGCAGAAGGGGGAAACAGCTTCTCTTCCAACGCTCCAGGCAAGGATTACTTTGCTGCAAATTGCCATAGGATGTGATGTTCCTTTAAAGCTCATGCCTCCCTAAACACATCCCTCTCTTTCTAAGGGCTGAATTTCCCTCCTCACTGATGCTTAGCCTTTCTTGCACTGCAGGTCCTGGACTGGAAAATCGAGGCAGTTTAATAGAAACACTCCCTAAAGCCGAACAGATTCTCCAATTTGTCCTGTTGGGCAAACATCTGCATGTGAAGAGAGGCTTCGGCTTTAATCTCACCCTCTTGGTCTTGCATTTCCGGGTTATCCTTTTATGTGAGTCATAGTTTTTATCTATACAAAGAGAAGCTTTAAACTGCCTCAAGTGAGGTATTTTTCCAGTACTTTAGCGCTAATTAATCATTAAAGCCAGGAGATCAAAGGGTGGGGAACTACAACGTTTGCTATGTGCTTACCATCACTGTGGTGGCCAGTCCCTCTCATAAATACTGGTATTTTGAGAGTTTCCAAGCAAATCTCCCATGGAGAATAATTTGGCAACAAGATGGTGGGCTGCTTTTCTTTGTGTCTGTCAAAAAGGAGAAGGAGCTTTAACTCCACGAGGAAAGCAGTGTCAAGCCCCACCAGCTATGTCTTTGAACACGTTTGCACCCAAAGATGTCTGTGATTCGGCCATGGATGTAAAAACCCAACCTCAAGAGCCTGAAGATTTGGTAGCTCAGTCAGGCAAAGGTGAAATGGCTGGAGCCTCAAGCCTATTTCAAGGGTAACTTAAGGCAGTTAAGGGTGTAAACCTCAGGGTAAGCCAGTAAGACTTAGCATTTAAGTGCTTAAGTTACTTCTGAAAGTGAAGCTTTTAAATAATGCTGCTGCTTTTGAAAATAAATGTAGCCTAAGGCTGTGACTTCAGTGAAGCATTAACCTCAGTCTTCAGTGGCTGTGTCTTCTCACTTGAAAGGCCAGTGCTTGCATTTAATGATGCTTTCGACGATCAGGGGCAGAGGCTGGGCTGGTGCTTGGCCTTCACCTTTACTTAGGCTGATAACCTGCACCCTTCCCCAAATTGCTGGGTACTGACATCCTCCCCATGGCTAAAAAGCCCTGTGCTGTAGGCACTCTCCCTTTTCAGCGTGGTTTAACTGCTATAAAATCTGCAGCACCTAAAAATGGCATCTGACAAAAGAGCTGTTGTGCCAATGGCTTAGCAAAAAATGAGAGAAGAGCAAACAGGTCCCACTGCTGGTGACCACCTGTAGATGGGCACATCAGAACCTAGCTGTGCTGGAGAGAAAGGAGGGTTGCATTGTGTTGGCTTGGGTTGGGTTTGGTGGGGAGTGAGCAGCCCACAGGGCTTGGCCTTCTGTGCCTCCCTCCTGCATCTGGAGCAGACGAGTGGTGTGGCATGGAGCCACAAGCCAGAGGTGGTACTGGAACTGCTGGAGAGGCAGGGCAAGGCAAGCACAAGCCAGTGACACAAGTAGCGATGCATCTGTAAAATTAGTGACTAATTGTTGTCCTAGAGACAGACAGAATGGAGCTATAGTATTTCTGAAATGGCTTTTTCCCCCCCATAATATGGGGTGTTTGAAAAGGCCATTATTCCTCCTCTTGAAAAAACGCTTTCCCTTTCTTTTTTCCCCTTCATTCTTTCTCTTGTGGGAGGCCTGGGACTTGACAGCATGGGCTCTTGGCCAGCATTTGTTCTGACCTAGATTTTGATTTCTGCTTTTCCCCCCCTCACCTTCTGCTTAGCTGGCTACTAACCTCTCAAAGACATGCAGATAATCTATAAAACATTTGTGTTTCCCATTAGTTTTTACTTTCTATTTTCAGGAGATTCTGAAGATTATAACAAAGAGATTTAAATCACAGTGTCTATAAATGCTTTGGGCTGCTAGATCAACCTAAATAATTGTAACTGGCAAGGGAACTTGCTAGTCCATTTACTAAAGAGAAGTGAGATATTAAAAAAAAAAAAGAATACAGTGAAAAATGCTGCAGATTAATCAGTGTTTGTCTTCTCTCAGTGGACAGCAGCAATTCCCAATACCTCCTCTGACAGCACAGGAGAGCTGGTGCACCTGAATTAAACCCTTGAAGTCAAGTAGTTGCTATCGCAGTACAGCCTCAAGCCGTGAGTGTGGTTTGGGCTCTCATGCGCTGGGTGATGTGCACGTGTGTATAAAAGACAATCCCTATCCTGCAGCACTTACAGTAGGAAAACACACAGAAGGGGTGTGTGGGGGGGGATGATGAGGTTTTATGGTCCTTGTTTTCCAGTCAGTGATTGGAAGCAACTGGAGGACTCCGGTTGACATAATTTGTAAACCTGGCCTCCTTACTGATCTCTTGTAGCTGTCCTACTCCTGCTGGTCAGTGTTCAGCAGAGTAGCTGTAAATACAAAGATGGGGGGAACCAAACCTCACAGTTTGCACAAACAATTGTGCCTGAACCTGGGACAGAATGAGAAGCCAGAGTTCTAGACCCCTCGGTTGATGTAGTTAAATAATGTGATGCTTAGCAGTGTTTATCTTACTGTTGCCTTCTACTTGACATGGCTTAGCCACCCGTGTCCCACATGAGACTAGCAGAGGACGCAGGTGTTTGGCCTGAAGCACAGAGGCTGCGCAGGGTCCCTGCGCCTGGACTGTCCTGCTCTGTTCACAAATGACTGTTTTCAGGCTGGAAGCAGCTGAGGGTGGAGGACTCTTCTCATTCTTCACAGTACAGGTTGGGAGATGTGATGTTCACCCTGACATTTCAAGCTGACAGTGTTGAAGTTGGAACCAGCTGTTGCTAAGTGTCTGAGGACCACCTTGCTCCCCTCCAAAAACTCAAGTCAGTGACCACCACCCCACATGTGTGTGTGTGCACATGCACATACACTGTGTTCTGTGACTCCTCCTTGTTAACATAAGAGAAGGCCGGGGTGGGCATGCAGTCCCACCGCACGGTCTCCTTTAGGTGTGCACATGCACCACCCAGTGTAATTCGTATGCTAATCCTGTTTGATGATCCAGAAAGAATGTTTAAAGAATGTTTCATCCCTCAGTAATTTCGTTAACCTCTCCTGGCAACAAAAAAAGGGGAGGTAATGAAGTGGGATTTTCAAAGAGCGTAAAGCCTACACAGCCCTTCTTTGGTTTGAGACGGGTTAGTGGGTGTATGGAGGGCTTCTCCACATGGCTCTGCACTTCATCTGTGACTGGAAAAAAACCAACCTCGTGGAATACTAATTCAGTCCTTGGTTTCTTTCTTGTATCAAATGTTGCCAACCGTGCCTTAAATTTGGGCCAGATGCACGATGGTTTTATGATGTGATGCTGTTAGGAAGTCTGGGTTGAATATTGCAGAGGGCCTGCTAATGGGGCAACGGTACGACGCTGGCGTGGGACACGCGAGCTATTTACTCTCTGCCTCTGTGGGAGTATGTCTTCAGCAGAAATTAATGGTTGGGTTTACCAGGGTGGGTAAGATTACTGGGGCTGATTTGGGTCTGTTAGTGTGGCGAGAGGAGCAAAACACTTTCTGGTGCTTTGGGGTTTTGGGGGAGAGCCTTTCTTGTCACCCATATTTGAGAAAAAACAAAAACCAAGCCAGGTTTTGCTCAGGTTCATTCCTGAATTACATGTGTGCTGCTGCAGGCTCTGCATTCCTACCTTGCCAGGGCAAAATAGGCAAAGAGGGCTTGTGCTTATCTAGGTGTCAAGAGGCTTCATTACCCACCATGGTGAAGCTGTGGCACCAACTGGGCTTGGAAGCAGCACAAGCTCAGAAGCCCAGTTTAGTGCATGGGACTATCCTGCGATTGAAACCTAATCACAAGACCGTCCTGTTCCTTTCTGATCACATCATGTCCCACAAGCTTTGTGGAGGATCAACCAAATCTCCTGTGTTTTCATTTACTAAGCTCAGTCAAGTGATACGAAAACCAGAAACACTTTTTCTGCCACCCCGAATTTGCGGTGATTAAATCGTGCTCTTGCAGGGGGTTAATTTTCATGAGCAGATATTAAGAATTATCAGCTAAGTAATCTTAAGGAAATATTTGGTAGTCTTTACAGCTACTTAGCTGACAGAAATTGGCATCGTTCCCTTGAATTTGGGCTCTGTAACTCTGCGTCGCCTCCTCTTTTTCTTCTCTTTCCTAATAACCTGATTGCTGGCTTTCACATTGTGGTGAAACTTCCTCTTCTTTAGTTATCCTTTATTTCCCAGGGAGAGCCCAGATGGCTTTGCTGTCACCTGCCATTAAACCCACCTGTCGATACGGACACGCAGGAGAACAACTGAGGTACCTCATCAAAAACATGGGCTGGGCATGACCCCAGGACTCTTGTGTATAGATGGACAATTTAAAAAGAAAAAATCATCTTCTAAAGCAGTGAGTGTGCCATGCAGAGTCATATAGAGCTCTTCACACTATAATACCCACATTTTTGCCATGAAGCAGTTTGGGGGCATGGGGAGTGTGTGAGGGTAACTCAGCGGTACCCTGCTCGGCTATGTGTGCCTGCCCAGAGCTCACTTGCCTTCTGGTAAACCTGCTGCAGTTGTTGATGGGGAGTTCTACAGGGGGGAAAAGCTAAGAGATGCTTAAAATGTGAATTATTTGGCTTCCTACATGATTATATGGCTGAATTCTGTGGCTGGCGCGATGCAGGACGGCAGATTATGATGCTAGCAGTTTGAGGTACCGAGGACAAGCCAGTGGAACACAGAGCTTGCCTATTTCTGCACAGTTCTCTGTGCAAAAAAGCAGAGTGGCATTTATTAGCAATTAAGGGAAATACAGTGAAATATCTTCAGACAGTAGCATAAATCCAGTAGCTCAGGGCTTGGGTCTGAATTCAGTCTCCAAATATGATGCAAGAACTCTTCATATGGCAATTAGATTTCTGTCTAAGATTCCTCCAGTGGAAAAAAAAAATATTTAAAAATATTACAAGTATAACAATTTATCCCTAGTTATTACTTGTCTCCAGGCTCTGTCAGGCAAGTAGCTGTGGTGGTGGACTCCAATTTAGGCACCCACACAAAGGTGGTATCTCAGGATGTCACATCGCTGTGTTGGTCTGTCTGAGGTGCAGCTGACAGGTCTGCTGGGTGAATCGAGCCATTTCCTGGCTCATCCCACTGCCACCGTCTCTGGGGGACCCAAACTGCTGCATATGCCCGTCTCCAGGATGCCTCTGTGGCTGGAGGCGCAGGTTGAGGGCACAGCTGGATCGGGGATGCTTCCTCACCAGAGATTAAACCTTCTTTGGTTCTGATGCTGTACCAGTAGCTGTACCTAGTCCAAGGCATGCATCCCTGTCCAAGGAAAGGTGTGTTCTTCCTGCCTATCTGTGCCTGGGCTGGAAAAACAGTCCCAGAAACTATGGCAGCTTCTCTCTCTCTTTTTTTTAATCCTGCTTAGTGACTAAACGCTGTGACAAACTCGTCTGTGCCATGCAGAGCTGGTGGCATATCAGCTGGGTATCTGCCACAGCAGCCGACGGTGCTGCTGGGACCGTGGCGACAGCAGAGCTGCTCTTCCCAAGAGGTGTGAGAGGAACTCGAGGTTGGGACGACAGGAGGTTTTGTGGGATGGGGCTGTGGAGCACACTGAAGCTCTGCCCTCCCAAACACCGACACTGTAGCAGTGAGATACTACTTGGCTGCGTTCTAAAGCCTGGGGTGGGAAGATGCAGAAAGGGTGTGTTATTCCTTTCCCTGACCATTGCAGGTGTGAAGAATTCGGTAACAATATTTGCACTGGAGCCAAATTGCTCTCAGACTTCCTCCTATGTTTATTCAGTTGAAGAGAATTACCCAGCCTTTCAGCCATGCAACAGTCACGGGGTAAGAATTCCCAGACAGGGTATTTTTCTTTCTTTTTCTTTCTTTCATTTTATTCTCTTTTGAAACATGTGTCTAGACAAGTGACAGGCAAACCTCAAATTGTTTGGTTGCGTGTTTGAAAGGTACCTGAATGTTTCCTGCCTCAGTCCATCCCCCTGGACGCACTCAACCTGCCTCCCGTTCCTGGTAATTGGGCTGAGAGCCTCGTCTTGTCAGCTTTCCATCTCTTCCTGGCTTTAAGGAGTTCAATGACCTCTCCATGATAGAGCTTTTGCAAATAATTTGCTCTTTAGAT
>VZTU01016807.1:895-19322 GCA_013400835.1 Zapornia atra | reverse complement strand
GTGAGATAACTATTGTTACACTCTGCTTAGTTTATTTACTAACACATTCAAGGATAAAATGACTTGCTATCCATTCCTGTCCCTTTTCTATCTTAAGTCTAGTAGAGAGGGCTTAGATTTCCAAGGTCTATGTGCTCTAATTATTGTCATAATACCAACTTACTCTTTAGAGGGATAAATCTTACTTAATCCATAAAAATAATGTATAGGTTTTTGGTAAAATATTTTTGTGGTTTTCTGTTGGATCAGTTGATATGAGTTATTAATTAATATGGATATTAGTCAAAACATAGCCTCAAGACTTTTTACAAAGAAGTCGAGCGTGCAGGTGTGTGACTTCATTCTTGGCTAAAAAGTATTCCTGTCAATGCAGGATTTCACTTCATAGGAAAGCTAGTGTGAGAAGTTAATGTCTTCCTATGAAGATAAAGAACTAAAATATTTACGGATAAGATGGAATTAAGTTCATGAACTGCTTGTTTGGATTTGTGCAGTTTGGCTCCCAAAAGAACATGATCTAGAAACACAACTATTTCTAAAAGCACAGTAAAGATTTGTGTTCGCAGAACTGCTGCTATCTAAAACTTGTACTGCTTGTTGGGATAGCAGCACCTGGACTTTTGAAAAACCTTTTTGTACAACCCTGTTTAGTACAAAGCATTTAGACTCCTGTGCATGTTTAAAACTCTGGTACTTTCAGACATCCAATCATACTTTGTTAGTGAATATGTCCCATAATTGTCCCATAGTGCGTATTGATTTACTGAGAAATACACTGTTTTTTCTTTCTCTTGTGTATTGGAAATGTATAGCTTCCATCTGAGAGTTCACCCTTCTTTTCACAATTTAAATCAGTTCCAGGACCTGTCAAATTTGGCAGTTTCACATCAATCCTAGTCAGGGAGTTTCGAAGTTGAAGCTGCACACACTCTTAGTAGTCTTTAAGATTATTTTGCATAAATGGAACTGTGTGTGAATGCAACATGATTTTAATGAGCTCTACATTGATATGACATTTCTGGAGAGTTTTTTCCATCAAGTGATTAACTTCTGGTTTAGTATTTGGAAATTCTAAAGCTTTGATAGAGTAGCACTGTTCCCATATTTTTTTTGTTGTCTGTTAGCAGATATGTATGGATGCACTATTGAAGGTGTATAACACAGCTGTATAGACAGGCTTTGCATGTGCAAGCCCTTCTTGCCTTAGCCATTACCATTACACCTCTCAGGCTTTTTTACTACCTAAAATATTTCTGCATGCAAAAATCTTTCATTTTAACAAATATGTTTTAACTACTACTCTTAGATATCGTGTGCTTGTTTGCATTAGTATTGCATCATAGTATTTCTGCAGGAAAACTTTTATTTTATAAACCTAAGGCTTGCATTCCTAGCTTTAAAACACAATAAAATTCTCAATTGTGAGCAGTCTTCACAGCAATTTCTTGTCAAAAAGGAATATAGAAAAATATCCTCCATACTTCTAGCTAGTGCTATGGAACCTTATGAAATGGCTTAATCTTTAGCATCTGATTGAGGCTTCTGTGCTTTTCCTTCACTGGAATGGAAGGAATGAGCTTTTAGATACTAACATCTCGGAGTTATTCAAATGATCAGTTTTGATGTAAGAATTTAGTCAAATTCCTCCACTGTGTGGAGGACACTTTAAGCACCCTAAAACCAAAATTCAGTAGTGGACATCAGTCAGTAATGAGTTTTGCTGAAAACAGCAGCAAATACAAAGCATATCACTGTAACATCAAGAAAATATCTTGAAAAAGACAGTGTAGTTTCACACACCATACTGTACACATGATAGTAATCTTCAAGATCCTCTTGCATCTGACTTTCTTTTGTGGTTACATTTTTAACATAATTTTAGGTTTTTATCCAAACCAGAAGTTATATTTGTATTTAATATGTATCTAAAATATGTAAGTAAGTAACTGCTCTGATAAGTCTGTCTTGCTGAAAATAGTCGTTTTCACTGAAACTTACTTAAGTGTATTTTGTAACAAAAACTTTAGTAGCATGAAGGGGCTCTACAATCCCTGTGGGTAATGTCCAAATTAAAAAACACCCACAATTTACTATGTAGCAGATTCCTTCACAACTGACTGGCTTGTAGCTAATAAGAAATAAAGTTCCTAACTACAGTGGAAGAAAGGATAAAATAGCAGCTGTATTTATTATACACTGTTTTTGTGTTCCAGCAGGTCTTTGTGATATTAATGAAGGTACAGTGGTGCCAGAAGATCGCTGCAAATCACCCACTTCAGGTAATCATAACTTTCTGATTTTTAGCTTCTTATTTGCCCAGAAGATGGCATACTTTAAGTCAACATTTACTAGTTAAGTAATTAGATAAAACCCATTGTCTTCTCACAACTTGTTTGAGCTGTCATAAATTTGTGTTGCACGACTGCTTCTTTAAAACAAGGCTGATTTAAGAGATGCAATAGGAATGTGTCATAAAGATGAGTGAAGAGAGATAATCTGAAATATTTATGCTGTAGGGAGCATACTGCACAATGGAATTTTGAAACATTTATGAGATGCACAAATTCCTGTAATAGTTCATGTGATTTTTTTTTCAGAGTTCTCAAAAATGGTGAAGATATTTCTGTAATAAGAGCTAGTTTACTTCTGTTTCCTCATAAGTGGTAAATAAATATTTTTCTTTCAAGTCAGAGATGTTCATAAACTGACATCCTTACAAAGTTGGAATTCCCTACGTAACACTCCCCCTTCCTTTTTTTTAGTTGCCTCTACTGTATGTGACTTCTAAACAAAAGCTTCAGCAATATGTGGTAATAGTTAGTATTTTGTTTACTATTGGCTAGTTGAGGCTATAGCCATGTAAATACTTAATGCATGTCAGTATATAGTATTTGAGATGCTTGTTTCATGTAAAGCTAAAAAAATTGTTGCTTATCCTCACCGTTACTCAGAGTTTTTGAAAGTAATGTTACTATCTGTTTCACTCAAAGCTGTACTGAAAGTTGTAAAGGACAGAACTGCCTTAAGTACATGGAGTACTATGTGTGCTCTCTGCACTGTAGTGCAAAATGGTAATCAGCATAGGAATCTAAATGTGTGTTCCTTGTCCACTGTAGCCTGTACCTTTCGGAGCCAAGTTGAAACCATAACAAAACCTCTTGTAGCTCTAGTCAAAACTTGAACTAAACTTTAATTTCTGATTTCACTTGTGCAGAACCCATCTACATCAGTCAATGCAACTTTCTGTTTTGCTAACCTTTTCTTAGAGTAAATTAGACTTATTTGTAATTAAAGCAAAATTTGTCTGGAAACTTTAAAGTCTTAACTGAAAATGTGGTTTCATGACAAACTTGTGTAATGATACATATTGGCATGCTGAATTTGTCAACTTCATCTTATAATGTGTTTTGTGGTTTGTTAAGTTTCATCTTTCCTATTTTTAAACATCAACACCAATGTCTGAGAGCAATTTGCTGGGCAATGCTGCAGTTGCAGTAAATCACTTTCTCTGTCAAGATTGAGGAGGCTGATGATTCTTACTGAGATATTTGAATGACGCACTTAAAGTCCAGGCTAAGTCTAACTTCTGATTAGACTGCTATAAAATGTGTACAATGAACAGCTAATGAGTTGTAACCCTTAAGTAGCAAGGTGAGATGGTGCCTTGCTTCCCTTGGTTCTGCCCTCTCCTGCCAACTCTGTGTCAGATAAGGTTCACGGCAGGCTTCTCTGGCTTTCCTTTGAGAAAGATACTTGTGGGAAGGCATCTCGCTGATACGGAAATCACTTGGTGATCTTTGTGAGAAGAGAACTCCAATTCCTTAAATTTAGTTTACAGTTTACATCTTTTCTGGGCAAGAGCACAAGACTGGAAAGAAGCTTTAAAAGGGCATTCTGTTTTGGTTTTGTTTTTTGAGAGAAGATGCTTTGGACAAATCAGCTGCATGGTATTGGTGAGTTTGAGAACGTAGGATAGAGACCAGATTTAAATGACTCTTTTCCAGTCTAGAGGCTCTCTAGTTAAAGAGGAAAATACCCTAGTGCAAAAAGCTTGCTTATTACTGGCTTTAAGATTGGAGGATGGGATCGGCAATTGAGTGTATTTTTGGCTTTGGGTGTTAAAATATAATCTGTATAAGAGACCAGACACTATTTTTGGGCCGTGGGCTTCATCTGCACAAGTGATCTAAATCTTCCACCTTTCCATGCTCTAACAAAAAAAAGAAGTGGAAGCTAGCTTCTGTTAGACTTTCTCTAGTGAGGTTATACAGTTGGGAGGACTGTGAAAGGGACTGCCTGCTTAGGCAAGTTAGTAGAGTATCCTATGGTTTTACTACAGAAATACTGTGGAAGTGCAAGAGAAATAAAGACTAATCTCCTGCTTTTTCTACAAAAGTTAAATGACAATAAGCTCTGGGGATATTTATCAGTCCCATAAAACATTGTATTGCATTGTGAACTGTCACATTTTTGTTTGTGAGTGTCAAAATGTTTGCATCCTGTTCTTTTTTTTTGAAAATGTGTACATTTTCACAACAAAATCCAGTGAAATTTGACTCTTTTAGTTGAACTATTCTAGTTTTATGATAGTGGTAAACCTCAAGTTGTGTCCTGTAGCTACCACTGTTTTTTCTGTATTAAGAATTCAGAAAAAAATCACAGGTGGCAGGTTCTGAGTTTTGCCTACACAATAGTTGAACTATGGCCTAACTGGAAAAAGCAATTTTCAAAACAGGACTTTATCATTATGGATGTGTTCTGTGAATCATAATTTAAGTTAATCATTGTGTCTGGATCTGAGTAGATCAGCAATCTAGTTAAACAGTGTAACTATTTTATTTAAATAGGAATATATTTCTAGCAATAAACTTGCTGCACTATGCAACATTGTAACTTGTAATACAACTTTTTGTGGTTGATCTCAATCTGGCAGAATCTTGTCATACCAAAACCATTTCTAATTTATAGTATCTAGTACAGGTACAGAGAATATCCATATCAGTGTTTGATATTTTAATACATCTTTATATCTTTCTTAAGCTCAAAGCTTGTATTAATGCTCTGGTTTTGTGTCAAAGATATATGTTTGTATATCCATCTCATTCTGTCTTCACTCATAGGTTCTGGTTCACCAAACAATTCTGATGATGATAAAAAAATGAATAATTTTATAGAAAAGGGTACAGTATTTTTCTTTTCTTTAGTATTTTTTTTCCTCAGTTCGTCCTTTGATACACTGAGATTGATCTCTTCTATTAAAATATTATTTACAGTGAAGAGCAAAAGCAGAACGTTTTCCAAGATGGTAGCCAATGACATAGGTAGGAACTAGAAAAATTCTGCTCTGTTCCTAATTCAGTGCCTTACTCTATGCAACACTAACCCAGCAGCAAAACCAAAAATAAAATTCAAATTTCAAACCATTAAGTTATTAATTTTTCATTCTTTATGCTAATTAGTAATTCTGTGGGCTGCTTCTGTACTAAATACAGTGGGCACAATTATAAAGAAAATCAAAGATATTGGTGGATTAAATCCTGTGATTTTACAATTGCACTTCTCTTTTCTGAGTGGGTGAAATTCTAATCCATACTAAGAGTTCAGTCTATGCAAGTCACAACATTATTCCACTACTTTTGAGAAGGTATGCTCTCATTGCAGCACAAATCGGCCACATGTTCTCATTCATAGCCATATTGTCAGATTACCATGTGGCTATGATCAAGACAGAGGTAGTATGTTTTTGCTTGGTCACCTGGAAGAGGACTTGGTGATGTATATTGAAGTACATCCCATTACTGTTCCAGAACTGTATTTACTTTTCTGCATCCAATAGTAACACCAGCTCCAGACACACACATGTTTTAACAATTTGGTGACAAAACTGCCTTGGAATATGTTGTATGCAGGTAGATTGAACCCTTTTATGATTGGAATGGAAAATAACTCTGCTTCTGAAGACTGGGTCACTAAATAAATGAAGGATAGAGGCTGTATGATTTAATTTTGGGAAAGGGACTTTTCTTCCCAAACTGGGCTATGGTTACTTTCATTTCAAAATCACTGTGTTAATGGCTCATCTTGTTTTCATTTAGTACATTAGTATATCACTGTAGGAGGATTTCATTTTATTCCTTCAGTCAGATCAAAAGGTTGAAACAACTTTATATAGTAAAACTGTTTGCAGACTAGTATTTTATAGGTTGTGCGGAAGCAAACCCCTTCATCACAATTCAGCAATTGAGAAGAATAATTCAAAATTCAGTAACATAAAGAAAAGCAGTGAAGTTAATCTTTGTAATCTGAGCTACAGAATGAGGAAGAGTAAGGCCCCCAGATCCTAAGCCTCTGCTCAGTACTCTCTTGATCCCTCCTTGCAGTGATAACAGAAGTGGTAAGGAAAGGGAGTTCTGAGGCCATGGAAGCATGACTATAATTCATGAAAGCTAATGGCTGTCAAGAATACATTATGTCAATTGATATGTAATTTTAAAAATTTAGGTTTTTTACATGAGTATTGATGGTTGATCTTCTCCTAAAGGAAATTCATGCTAACTAGAAACTGTAATGAGAAAAACAATGCTTGTGCATGTTATATCAGTGCTTGTTGATGAGATAGAATGTTTCCCTTTTGTCCCAAAGCAGTCTCTTCTGAACTTAAGACAGCCTATCTTGTACAAAAAGTACAGTATTTTTACTGTGGCTTCATTATTTTTTCACTTTTTTCAAAGAGTAAGGCTCTAGTACTAATAAAACATACTAATGAACGTTCTGTAGAACTGTTGATAACTGTTCTAGCTTGAAGCCTTTCAACTGAAAGTACTGTGAATGGTTTTCACAACTAAAAAAGCAAAACCTTTACAAGTAATGCATTCTTCAGGGTATAAGTTAAATGCAGACTTAATGGAGACAATAATGCATTTGTTACGTTGTAATTCATCAGTCTCTCAATCAGCCCATACTGTGATTTGTGTAACTTGCACAGTTCATTGGAATATGAAAGAAACTTAGTTATCTGAATTCTGGTGGTTTGATGTGGTGCACTGACTACAGGGGGGATTTCACTGCCATGTTTTCTATACTTTATCTGGCATGTTTCCTTTGCATGACACTTTCTGAACTTCCACATAAGCAAAACATCTCTTCTTTGGTGTTAATAGCTGCATGTTTTTGCATTTCATTGTTTTAACCTGAATTGCCAACTAAATGTGAATGGACAATGATTTTTATAAAACATGAGTGTCACTTAACTGTCGTTAACTTCACCATTCTGTATGAAACAATGTTTACCATCAACTGTGTTCACATGAATGAATTTGTAGCATGGTTTTAGCTCTCTGCACTGGCGTGTAGTGTGATCAGTTCAGGTTCTCTCTGTTCTTTGTCAACGTGTGAAATATAGCCTGTCAAATGGATTGCAAAACAGAACAAGATTTACATTGATAATTTCAGTTGTTGCTAATCACTCCTGTGGGTTTTGTCATATGGGAACAGTGAATAGGCAAAAATTGTTTGCAAAGTGCCAAGTAACTTCTTTACATGATAGGGCTGTAAGGTGGTAACAATACAGATGCATTCAGAAATATGAAGCTGTTTAATCCCTTTATTGAAACTTATGTAAATGTCTTAATTTCTACAGATCTCTGTCATTAGTGCCAGTATGATACGAGGATTCTTGCATTGCTAAAGAATCAAAAAACATCTCAGACTGCAACAATAGCATAAATAAAACAAGAAGTAAAGGCTTCATGTATCAACACTTCAGCTTTGCAACACATACTGTTAAGATCGTTTGGTCTTTTGTTGTTTTTTCTAAAGACTCAGTTCTTACTGTTCCAGTCTAAGGAATGGAATATTCACTGAAGTTAAACACCTATTGTGAATATGTTGCTTTTGGGAAAGCTTAAAATTTTAGTTGCATCAAAGGTAAATTTTAGGAAAGTTGCAAATATCTTGGATATGTGGAGGTACTTGTATTTAACCGTTTCTAGAAATTACAGAAAATACTGTGGCTGTTATTAAAAGCCACCATTTGGAAAGTATTTGGAAGAAAAAATAATGAGTTGTGAGCTAATACAGAGGAGGTCATGTCATTTCTCTAAAAAGGCATTGCCATCCAACTTTAGCAGAAGCAACATCTTAAGCTGTTTTATTTGTACTTTGAGTTAATTATTTGGCATTAAGAGAAACGTGATTAAAATATAGCTAAGAATCAGGTCACAAGTTAAGAGGCATTATAATGTCCATTACTAGAAGAAGCTTGAGTAAAGGTGCATGCAAAATACAGATTAAGACCTTCATTAACTATTCCAGTAGGTGATGTCAAATACTTTTCAGGAATATTGGTTTTATTTTCTTCAGTTCATAAATTTAAAAACAATTGCAAACAATATTAGTAGGCAGTAGCTTTACTTCCAAACTTCTGTAATCCCTGCTGTTACTACTGACAAGTTTGTCACACTTGTTACATTCCAAGTATACACCTAAATCTTCTTAACGATCAATGGTTTTAGCACTGTTTGTACTGTTTTCGTGGAATCAGAATGAATGCTAATAATATGCTTGCATATGTCATAACACCAGAGTTAGACTGTTTCTTCCAATGTGTTTTTAATACTTAGATCTAATTTGTTATATAACAAGTACATCTTTTCTTTATCTTGGCTCTATTATTCTTATATCAAATTTAGAGATTTCAGCATTGATAATCTATTTCTCTATTGTACTGTCACCAGTACAATATTCAATTCTATAAGCATCTTGAAATTGGTCATGTAAATCTTTCACTTCTGTATAGTTGTCAAATACAGAATAATTTGGGAACTTTGGTACATCTAACAAATTCTAAGCTGCTTACTTCTTTCTCATGAAATGTTAAATAGGTTTTATGTAAACCTCTCTTGTCTGTCAAAACACCAAGACACTTGTCTCCTTTATAATCTTTAGAATTTTTTTAAAGCATTTAGTCTGTTTCCTTCAGTAGGAAATGGATGAGAAATCACTCTATAGCTTTCACACTGGTATGCTATACATCATAAAGTATTAGCTCAGGATAACAGACTGCAAATAAAATGCCACAGCCTTCTATTGATAGCTCAGTGATGTCTCAGCCTTCAGGTTTTCTTCATTGAATTGGTTGAGGCTGTGATGCTGAAATGTAACGCACTATGCCAAGGTAACCATTCATATTTTAACACCTGCTCCTCAAGCCTGACCTAGGGGAAATCAAGAATTCAGAATGACGTTTTTGGACAGGTCTCCAGTATCATGTTTTCATGATACATATTTAACTATATATATTAATAACAGAAGAAAGTGCTTGTGTCTAACTCTTGGCTCTCTAAATTAGAGTAGTATTTAAGGAGCATTTTCTAAACACAGGCCAAATTGTCATTGCTGCCTTGAGCATCAGTGTGCCAGAAGGGGCAAAACAGCTCCCTGGTCTGTCTCCTTGCCTCGTGTCAGCCGTAGAAGGGTGGTCTAAGCTGTGAACTCTGCAGCAACCACCCTCACCAACAAGAAAAGTATTAAACTCTGATATGACAGCTACTACTTGAGGTCTGTCACACCCAGCAGGAGCAGTGATTGTCACCTTTGCCCTTTTTACCACTGGAATAAAAAGCCTGACACTGAGCACTCCCTCTGTAGACGTCTAGCATGTTGCTGGTTTTCTCTGAACTTTCTAGAAATATTGTAAACCATAGGCCAGAGAAGTAGAAACAGACTTTTTAAAATATCAAATAGTAGGTCATAATTAAATCAGTTTAGCTGGTGAAATATTCAGATTTTCTTACTCCATCTCTGGGCACTTTTTTCTGTAAACACAAGATGGCACTACTGCTACTTAAATAGGTTCTTGTTTACTATTTACATTTGAATTATGTTTGACACAATGTATGTTTTTAAAATGTGTTTTTTGCATAGCACATTAATTCACAATTTCTACCTTTTTAACAATTCACATCCTCTTGTCCTATTAATGAACCGTAGGTCACTATAGAAAGCGATATCCTGAAAAATTTGTTTTACTGTATCAATTTATTTCACACAGCTGGCCTTTTGCTAAGGAACAAAAAGCTAAAACCATGGGTTGACTCTTAGAATCCAACACACTTGCCTGTACTTGTTACTACCTGCTACATTAATTGATACCTAGTATTTTCTGGTTTTTCCAGTTCCTGAAAGATGTTAAAATTGTGTTAAACTTTACTATTCGAAAAGCCAAAAGTGACTATTCTGATCTTCAAAGTGACTAATCATTGCTGGTTTTCACACGTAGTCAAAGCCGTGAAAAGTCAAAAATAACTCAAGACTATTTTCTGTGTGCGTAGTTGAGCTGTTGTACAGTATTTCAGCTTTTATAGTGTATGGGTCTAACACAGAAAACAAGTCTTATGATAAGGAACGCTCATCTTACTTAATTTACAGTTCCATAAGGTTTCATGACTTCTTTTCCAACTGATCTAAGTTAAAGCAGACAGCAAAAAGATGGGCTCCTGCTCACTAGTGCTATATTGCTGCCCCATAGTTTTCTGTTCTTATAGCTGAGCCATTAAGCTAGGAGAATGCCAATGCCAAGGCAAAAATGACAGTAGAAAACCTGTAGTTGGACTGCCTTTTTCTGTTTCAGCCTGCACTAGTGACTAGCATGCTAGTCTGAGTGTAAGTAATTTCAATTTAATTTGAATAGGACATACTTTGTAACATTGACACATGAAGGAAATGAGAATATTATTTCTGGAATCTTATTCTCAAATTTTTATAATGTATGACAGGAATAAAACTGCTCAACTATTCAGATAACTAGCATTTGCAATATTGATGAGCATAATTGATGACACAAAGAAATACTTCACTTTTTGAAGGAGTGGAAGTAACTTTAAATTACTTGCTGGTTTCATAGAAAACAGGATGATGTCTGTTGAAATGATTAGAATGAGTTAACTCCTCTTTTAGCTGAGAAGCAGCAAAATTCAGGCTGCTTTGACTGGTATCTATTACGAAGTATTTGTAGAATTATGAGGTCATTCTCTACATCTGCTTTATGTAGAGAAGTATTATCCTTACAGATAGGAAAGAATTAAATGGGAAATAAATTCAGAATCTAGCCCTGGTCTAGTAGTTAAGTTATGTCAAACTTATTCCCTCTCCAGTAACTGTTTAAAGAAAGATGAAAGAGGGATGTATGGCTACTAGTTTACTAATGACTTTTATTGTAGCAGCTTTTGTTTAGTCTTGTACTGCATTTTAAGTGGACCACAAGGTTTCCATTTCTATAAAGAGACTTTTCCAAGTCAGGGATGAGTCCAAGAGCTAGGTTTTACTTGAGCTATATTATCAAAATTCTATGAACTTTTGTTTGACAGCTCCAAGTTTTTGTACACTGCTGCTTTTATAATTACTCTTTATGGTAGTGGTCTGCATCTCAGATTACTAGCTTTTTACACATGTACACTAATGTTTTATCGTAATGAAAAGTTCATCTTTTCTCTATTTTAAATATCTCAGGTTTGATCAGGAAGTAGGGCAGAAGATGAGGGGATGGGATGTTAACTTTATGTAAACTTCGGCGCACATTCTTGAAAAAGCCAAGAGTTCTGCCTGAAGCCTGAGGAGAAATGAAGCTTGGCAAAAGTCAAAGTGCTGAATTTGGGGATTTTGCTATCTTCCATGATTTACTTTGCACCCCTCCCTTGTGGGAGTGAGGCTCTGCTCTAGTAGAAATCCTGTTAAGTACTGCAATTAATGTAATAAGCCATGATACATTAAATACTGGGGAAGAGGCAATAAAGGCCAGCAGAATCATGTGTTTTTCTTTTTTAAAAAAAAGATATACTTCACTTTTCAGCAAAGATGTCCAGGAAGCTAAGTTTGCCAACTGAGTTAAAGCCTGATTTAGGTAAGTTTACCTAGTTGATTTTTCTTTTTACTTGAAACTGTTTTACAGAATGCAAGTACATTAAAGCAAGAGTCCTAAATAATGTAAACTATCATGACTTTATATTGCATCTATCTGAAGTGTAGAGCTAAAGTTTTAATTCCACTCATTTTTTGGGTGCTCAGATGCAAAATATCATTGCTCTTGTCATAAGCTAAGCCTGCAAATTTTGTACAGGGCTTATTATACTTTGATCATAGTTGTTAGGCATCTGTCACTCTATCAGTAGTGCTGTTACAGCAGAAATGTGAATAAGCAGGTAAAGGAAATTGCTGCCTCTTTAGAACCATCTGATACTTTTTAAGTTGAAAAAAGAATTTTAAGAATAACAGGATATGTTGAGGACCACTCAACAAATAGTTGGGCATAGTTTTACAAATGTCTTGTGACCACTCTCTCTGAATGAAACTAGTGTACAGCTGTTTGGATGACCAGTCTGAGAATTTTTCCTGAAAAAGCACAGTACCTTTTTGTATGAGGAGCAGCTTGGTTGTGAAGTCTGTAGTACTAAAGGTCATTATATTGCATAACTAAAGCAATATGCAAATAAGTAGACTTTTTTTAGTACTCTGCCAGCTTGTAGATCAGTTTCAGTCCCCCTGCCTTGTTATCTAAAGATGATGTGGGACAGCTGTAGACCTACAGCAGTTAGATGGAGCCTGACGGTGAAAGCTGCCTTCTGTCTAACACAGCTTGCTCCTGCTCATGCAGCAGCATTGCTACCACAATCCCAGCAGAAACCAGACCATGATCAGCCTGGCAGCTGCAGAACTGTGTATTTGACAACTGCTGCTATCTGCAAGGAAGGAATCCATGGCACTGGGATATCCTGAAATGGAGCTGGACCACCCTGACTTACAATTTATGAGTACAGCTTGCTCCTCTCAGAAATGTGAAGTTGGAAGGAACCCTCTGAGATCTTTTAATCCATTGCTCTGGCATGAATCCAGATGTCTGACAACTTAACCTCTCATCTATTCATGAGTCTCCAATAAATAAGTTCTTAGAAAAATCCCAGACAGAAAGTTGCAATGTTTCATAGTCAGTCAAATTTCTTGTTATTTAATTAACCTTCCATGCTTCTGTATTAACTTTATTGTCCTTTTCGCAATGATCAGGGATTACAAATGTTCCCTATCTTTTTATTAGCCATCTCTTATGCTGTTGAAAGCTGTAGTCATATCTCTAATCTTAATTTTTCCCAGTTTTAAGGGAATTTAGTTTTTTCTCCTTTTTTTAGGTCAGGTTGTCTCAATCTAGGTGGCTTCTGTTAATCTTCTATGGACTTGGACTTTTTTCCTCACCTTTTTAAAACTGTTCTGCCCAGAACTAGGGGAACTTAACTGTGTCCTTGTTGGTATGAAAGGGTAGGAAAACTTGATGTCTCCTTCTAGTGTGTGTCTGTTCTTCCTTATTAGTTTAATTTACTAATGGCTTAGGGATAAAGTCAGTCTAGGGTGAATTTTATCATACTTTGCACACTTGATCATATTTGTACTTAAATATTACCCAATTCATTCTAATTCTACTAGTTTAGTACTTTTTTTTATGAGGAATGAAGAAAAGAAAATGCTGCAACTCTTGGTATTTTCCAATCCTTTAACATTTACTGTTCTTTCTACTGAAATAATGGGGGGTTAATTTTTTTCATCTTCTGATCTACTCATAGTTTGTACCTTCCAAATTGTAATAGGCGTTGAGTGGTTTTGTTTGACTTTATACGTGTGTGGATGTCTGTACGTAGGTGCCTCATTTTGTTCTATGTAAAGTTCTAGGTTTTCAGGTCTGTAGATTACTTCCTTAGGCAATTTCAGTCTTTTTTTTTTTAATTTTACTTCTATCTTTTCTCCTAGTGCGATAGCTTTTGCATAGCATTCTTCAGAGACTGTCAGCTTGCTTTTCAGCTGAAATGCCTTTCTCCCAAGTTCGTTATCCTTATCACGTCCATGATCTCATTCTTTCAAATTACTTTTCCTCCCTAAACAGCCAAAGCAAAATCTAAACTATGTGCTCCTGTATTCATCTTCACTTTCTAAAACAAGTTCTTGAACATACTGTAATCTGCATTATGCAATTACCTGTCAGTATTGTAATCCAGATGATGAAGGTGTCATTGCTGCTGGGTCAAATACTTGGGTTTAGTCCCTCAAAAAGCTTCATCTTTCCATTCTTCTGATGAAGTGGTATGTAGTTGGTCATCACACTGTTGTTCTATCCTCTTCATCTGTATCTAATCTGTTAACAAACCATTGATTTTTCCTTGACTTCAGGATAAATAATACACACTAATGCACTTAAACTCTTTACCCCCCAATTCTTTCCTGAATGAATGTCTGCTCTCCACAATGCCTGTATTGTCTGGCAAGTTAATTTTTATAGACTTTTTCCTGTCTGTTCCAGTGCTTCCAGAATTTGTTCACATGCTCTTCAAATAATCAACCAGATGCAACTCAACAAATGCACATTTATTTTTATGCCTGTTGTAGTTAATATATTATATTCAGACTGATTATTCTATTTTAGAGTTGAAAAAAATCATTGAGTTAGTAAATATTCCGGCCTGAGGCAACAAGTATCTTAAGAGACTGTGGTGGTCAGAAGAATTATAAAACCAAATTATGATATTCATTGTTTTATTCTGAATTTTATTTTTTTAAATGTGATAAATAAGGATGTCACATCTGAATGATAGACCTTAGGTTTTTCTTATAAACCATGTTTTACTTGTTATTTACCTAAAGTTTGGCAGGAGAATAATTTTTCTATCCTTCTTGGAATAAGAAAAATATATCCTGAGAAGACTCACAGTTTGTATTGAGTAGATATCAGTATTTAGGCAGTTGGAATCTATTTTGGGTGCTTTTCAAATGCATGTTACGTGTTTTTTGTGGGAAGTTTTGCAGTAATTTAACAAAACTAATGTAGTGGGGGTTTAAAGGCCCATTGCATCAATACCTTACCCAAAGATCCAAAACAGTTTTTTAAAGTCTGTATATAAATTGCATCAAGCTTTTACTAGTAAGGGTTGTCTTTATGCTAGAATTCTAGCATAATGAGTTAAAGCAAAACCGAAATTTGTGAATAGAGGTATAAATTCAGATATGCTGGTGTGTTAAGTATCACCACACATACACACAGAGCACAGCTAGAATGGAAATATTCATAACAGTTTTTTATGACAATTACTTAATAGCAATGTCCCCTCAAAAAAACCCAAACTTTGGGAACTTTGCTCAGGATATAGTGTTGAAAACTGAACCAAAAGGAAATATGACTAAGGAAGACTACAGGAGTAACTATCAATAGAATGGTAGTTAGTATATGCCTCATGCTAAGGGAAAAAAACACTGAATTAATGCCTGCATTTTGCCATACTTTTAAATTAATATCCATTTATTTTCAGATGTCAAAGACAACTCTTTCAGCCGATCCCGGAGTTCTAGTGTAACTAGCATTGATAAAGAGTCACGTGAAGCAATTTCAGCTCTTCATTTTTGTGAGACTTTCACAAGAAAGGCCGATACATCACCTTCCCCATGCCTGTGGGTTGGTACCACACTGGGTACAGTGCTTGTAATCGTACTGAACTTACCCCCAGGAGGAGAGCAAAGACTTCTTCAGCCAGTAATTGTTTCTCCTAGTGGTATGTACAAAGTGAACAGGCTCATGTGTACTTTGATAAAATATTGTTGTCATTCTTGATAAAAATTTTTTAAATAATTTTTCAATTAAGATTAATTGAAACTTAATATATACTTAATTGATTTTGCTACTAAGGTTAACAGTCTATGCTGGATGCTTCATTACCAGAGTTTTAAAGATGCAAAGTTGAAAATATGATCTCATATAATATAAATATAACATATTGCTGAGAAATGCCTGTTTTCTACCCTTAGTGTGTAGTATATGGCAACTGTTAAACAGAAATAGCAGAATATATAGGTATGCTTAGATCACTATGTAGCTTGAAAAACACCTTAGGAGAACTGTTTTAGAAATGTACTCTGCTTCTTGTCTAGGAACCATCCTGAGGCTAAAAGGGGCAATTTTAAGAATGGCTTTTCTGGATACCACAGGATCTTTGGTCCCACCAGCACATGAACCCTGGAGAGAACACAATGTTCCTGAAGATAAAGATGAAAAAGATAAATCGAAAAAGCGACGACCTGTCTCAGTGTCTCCCTCTTCCTCTCAGGAAATCAGTGAAAACCAATATGCAGTGATATGTTCAGAAAAGCAAGCAAAAGTTATCTCACTGCCATCCCAGAACTGTATTTATAAGCAAAACATAACAGAGACTTCTTTTGTTCTTCGTGGAGATATAGTGTCATTGAGTAACAGTGTCTGCCTTGCATGTTTCTGTGCCAATGGACATATTATGACTTTTAGGTAAGACCTATGTGAAAGTTGTTCAGGTATAAAAAGAACAAATAATCTTTAAATAAAGGTTCCTTTTCCATTAGAATATGAATTAGGAAAACCCTGCATTTACTCTGTCTTGATGAACTTCTAACAGTTGGGCCTGGATAATTTTGATGTACTCTTATTAGTTGCACCTGTAACACGTGAAAAAGTTTACTAGTTTAGCTCAAGCTAACATGGTTCGGAAAATAGTCGCAACTGTATGATAAAGGTCCCTGAGTTGATGAAGATTCTCAAATGTGAATTTACTCCCTGATGAAGAAAACTGCCTTGAGTCAGACTTTCAGCTGGTACCTGATAAGTCTATTTTTATGCAGCTGTTTGCATCATGCTCATGCCTCAAGCTTACTTTTTTCTGTTGTGTAGCTTGGTCCTCTGTTAAAGGCCTTACACTCGGGCTATAAAGGCAAGATTAATTGCTAACAGAGTATAGAAATGAGTCCTCTAAATTAAGAGGTTTAAGTTACAAATTTAAACATTTGGAAGTAATATTTGAATGGACTTACATGTCACCTATGCAATTTTTAACATGCCCTTCTTGAATATTTTCAAGTGCTGTTTTATTCTGAAGAGCAGTGTATACATATTTATACCCTTGCACCTACACTTTAGTCCTGGCTTAATGGTAAGACAAATGTAGAATGCGGCACTACAAAGTTGTGCCAGTGAAATTCCTAAAAGATTATTTTTAATGTTGCAAAAATAAGCTCTCAGCAGTGGGAAATTATCTAAAAAGTTGTTTCTTCAGGAAGTTGTTAACAATAAAACGAAAGCTGATCTGATGCATACCACGTTTGAAAAATAAGTTTTGATTATGAAATCTGTTAGCTCCATTAATCTAAATCCCACCATGTACTCTAAACATCTTGAGAAAACGCTGCTCACCTTTCAGGACAGGCACTCTGTTTTTCCCATAATTAAAACTGAGCCTAATAATGTTCAGATTCTTTTCTAAAGAGCTTTGCGTGGAGGTAGCTGCTAAATCGTAAATATTGAATTGTTATATTGCATAGGGATATCGAACTCCCAACAATGAACTCCATTTCATAGGCAGGAGTTGCTTCTAGGAAGTAGACTTAAGGTGCTGTCGGTGTAATATAGTCAGAGCATTATATCATACCCTGGATGCCAAATACTTACATACTGATATAAGGTTAGATAGGACTTAAGATTCTGTTACAAACTTGATACTTGGAAAATGCTGTCACGGATGTCTGATCTAATGTTTCTGTGTTTTGCCTTTAAGCTGTAAGAGTGTTTTATGTTTCCATTGGTCTGAAGCAAAGCACTTCCCTGTTACTACCTCATTCGTAAAAATATTATGGGTTTAGATATTTAGTTTCCTGTGAAGAGACAATCCATAATCTGTAAAATGCATGCTTAATGCTTAAAAATCTCAGTATCATACCAAAAAATCCCAACCCTTACTGTTGTGATGACTACATCTTTTCATTGCTTTTGCCTTCTCTTTTGCCCTGCTTTTTTTTTTTTAGTTTCTAGAAATAAGTCTTACGCAAGTGGATTCTGCAGCAGATGCTGCTTAATATATTGTTGGTACATTTGTAGCTAATGTCTTGTGTAAATTTTTTTTTTTACAAAAAAAATTCACAGGGGGATGTTTTTTGAGACTGGTTTACTTTGGCTTCCCTTTATCAAGATATCAGGTGTTCAGTTACTTGCATTTATTATTATTTTGAGAGGGGGGAATGTTTGCTAGCAAGACTATTGTTACAGCATATGTGTTGCATCTGTTCTTCAGTAGTTTGCAGTATGTACTGCAGTTACAAGTGCACAATCAGAAAATTCAAGGTAGGTGCAGTTAAGGAGGGCTTCCTCTTAAATTCAGTCAGACTAAAACAAATGGACATAGCTCATAAGATTGCTTGAGGCTACTAAATTCTGTTTTCCTTTGAAAGCACAGCCCTGCGTATTTCCAAGTGTTCTTGAGGAGCGATATCTTAGACTTGGATTTTTAGTCAAGGAGAAATTCTTCACCTGAGAGAAGAGGCAGGATGTTTAAATGTAAACTTTTGGCAGATACTTATCAAAATACTTCATTAGTTATTA
>VZTU01016798.1:44350-74426 GCA_013400835.1 Zapornia atra | reverse complement strand
CTCTTATAGCCATAATATCTATTCCATCTGGATCCAGATGCATCAAACTAACTAAGCTTTATACCTCCAAGAATCCATAGGGACAGGAGAATATTTATGTAACATTTGTCTATTAGTGTGCAAACCTCTTACTTGCTTTGCAGTGGTTAACTTGTAACCTGTAAAAAATCCATTTAAGTTAGAACTTTTGCTTTTGGGGAGATTTTCAAGGAATTAATGCCATAATTGTATAATAACCAGATTTCTCTTCACAGAAAAACAAACTGGTCCTGGTGGTCAGGTGAAAGATGTAGTGGGGAAGGATACTGCAGTAACAGCTGCTCCTAAAAATGTGACTACTGAAGAGTTGGCTTGGAAAGAACAACCCGTATATTCTTATCAACAGATTAGTTGTTTGGATAGTGTCATCAGGCAAGTAACCAGTGTGTAAATTAGTCTTAACCTCTAGGCCTAAGATTTGCATATCTAATACTGTTAATTCATTGCATTTTAGGTACTTGGAGAGTTGTAATGTGCCTGGTACGGCAAAAAGAAAATGTGAACCTTCATCAAGTGTTGCATCACTGAGTTCTGGAGTTCATGAACCAAAGCCAGCTGATAATGCCATACAGCCCTTGGGAGGTATCTCTGTCACAGCTTTTTCTTGATTTGATTTTTGCTAGCAGACAGTGGGATGTTACTACTTTGCAGAATAATAACAAGTGTAGCTTAGGCATGACCTCATAGCTGTTTTCTCAGTGTTAGCTGTTGGTGAGCTTGCTTCTGCCATGAAAATATTCCCTACAATCAAAATACTGCTTAGTTGATTGAATATCAGAATTGTAGATGCAATAAGCATGTTTATAGTGTAAAAAATACAGCAGGAGCCTGAGTTTTAGGACTCAAATCATTATCAAATACGAAGTTTGTTTCACAATTAGGATTTGTAAGATCCACCAGCTGAAGAAGCTGGCAGTTAATTGATTGCAACAAGAAATAGGCATATTACATGTGCATTTTTTCCTTTGTTGACATTAAAGGAAAAGGAACCAAAGAGGGTAAAATGCAGCATTGGACTGCCCTGTGTTGCATGAGGTGTAAGAATCCATTTGAAAGGAATATACAGACATGGAAATAAAAGATGGAGATTACTGAGGGATAGCAATCTAAAAAGTTTGCTGTAGGCAAAAATGTTAACATAATTTTTAGGACTTAGTTATAGCATTGATAATAGTCCCTGTCCTGATGGGGAGCTAAAAGGAAGAATGTGACTGGTTTGTACAAAAACTGAGATTGGTCAAGAACTGTATGTAAATGAGGTACTTCCCCTTCAGACCCATATAATAGCAGGGTTGAACCAGCAGGTACCTAGTGGAGTCTCCCAGAAATTGGTCTCTAGAATAATCTTGTTTGTACTTCTTTTTTGATGAGCTTCATAAAGAAGTTTTTAATGCAGCTTTTAGAATCAAATTGGAAGGTATCAGTGTACATAGGAACAAAGTGTCCTGTAGAAGGAATTGAAATGTTTTGAGAGGTAGGGAGGAGGAAATGATAGAAGTAGCATCATGCAGTTAGGAACACAATTTCTGCTAGCATTTGGAGCATATGCAGTTCTAGTTGACCAGAGAAAATGTAAGTTCACTGACCCATTGGTGCAGTGATGACTGAGAATAATGAAGCCACCAATGTACTCTAGTCAGGGAAAGGGCAAATTTTAGCTCGTAAATATGTGTTACGTCAAGTATTCCATCTGGAGAAGGAATGTTTTAATGCTGGTTTGTGAGGCACTGGTATGACCTCTGCTGGATTTTCATATACAGCTTTCAAGTGAAAGACTTTAAATAGGTGGATGCTCAGAGCAAAGTGAGCCAGCTAATGACAGCAATTAATGTACAACAATGTGGGAGCTGGGTGGTGCTTAATCTTACGGTGGAAGAGGCTGGAAACTTGTTCTAAAATTGTGCCATGAAAGAAAGAGTGAAGACCAGGAAAGAACAAAAAGTCCTTCATTGAAAAGATTTGGTTTGGCTGTATGTGACAGCAGAGGATTGGATTTGGTTGCTCAGGAGTTGTTCTATTCCTGAAAGGTTCTTAGTGGAATGCATAAAGCAAAGCAAAATGTTCATTTTGTGGTTTGTCAAGCACAGCTTAGCCTCTCCTCTACTGTTGCAACCCTAGCAGCACATAACTTGCATTTGCTTGTGTTTGTGTTCAGTAAACTACAAATTAACTTATTTTAATAGATCCTGCTGTGTTGAAGGCATCTGGTAAATCAAACGGTCCCCCAGTGGTTGGTGCTCATTTAACATCCTTGGCTTTACCTGGCAAGCCGGAAAGTGTTGTGTCTCTCACAAGTCAGTGCAGCTACAGTAGCACCATTGTTCACGTTGGAGACAAAAAAACACAACCTGAATTAGGTATGGTTTTTGCTAATAAGCTTTCTCCAAAATGGTGATTGCTAGCAAGTTTAAACTTCAGATGGGGGAGCAGCTGGTATCTGCTTGCGCTGTGCATTTTCTTACAGCTAAAATGTTCCTATGGAAAAGGAATAAATAGGGACAGAATTTGTATCTTAAGCTTGCTGCAAAAGTATTACAGAATAGTAGTAGCTTAAAAAATGCATATACAAAGCTGCTTTTACTTCATCTTGACTTATTTTTTTCCTCCTGTTTTTGTAGAAATGATAGAAGATGGTCCAAGTGGAGCAGAACTTGTAGATAGCCAACTTCTTGCCCCTCCATCCAGCTCTGCGCATGTAAATCAAGAAAAGGAGCCGTTTAAAAAACTGGGACTTACAAAGGAAGTCCTTGCAGTGCATACACAAAAAGAGGAGCAAAGCTTTTTGAATAAGTTTAAAGAAATCAAGAGATTTAATATTTTTCAGTCCCACTGCAATCACTACTTACAAGATAAACCGAAGGCACGGCCCGGTGAACGTGGTACGGCAATAGTTTTCACAATAAAACTTGTATTTACATAGGCAGCAAATCCTCCTGAGCAGGCATTTCCATTTTTAGCTCTATTGTGGGGCCACTGTGAATAGTGACAGTTGTGTGCTATTTTTGAAGTCCTCAAAGTTTCTTTCTGGTAAATACTGCTTGAAGAATGAGGGTGGAAGATAGTTCTTAATGTAATAACAAACATCCTGGTAACATTTTGATTTTTATCTGTTCACTGTAGTACTACTGTGATGTATCTTATTTTCAAGGGATAAAAAACATGCTTTAGCATGTTTGGTTTACTTTATCTATGCTTGTATTCCCTTGCATTTCTTCCTTCTGTCTTTCCATCTGTCTCTCTCTTCAGATCTGTGGTTTTGTTTTGTTTTCAGCCCCTTTACTTTACATCCAGTTCCACCCGTTCTGCTGTTGTGCAGTTGGTGAAACAAGCTGATAATTGTTTGATTGCCTCTGAGTTACTAATGTGATCAGTGGGATGCAAATGGCACAGACTAGCTGTAATAGTGAGATTTTGTTTGTTTATTAGGACTAGGAACTTCTGAACAGCGTTTTCAGAAAGTGCCTGATACTGATCTGATTTCTGTTCCACGTCAAGTCAGGACTGAAATGGGAACAAGTCAGACACTGCTAAGCAGATTCTTATCTTCCGTTTTTTATTTAAATCAAGGACCTGCATAACTATTTAAGAAACCTGTTCTGGAACCCTTCAGTCCCCTTGCATTCTGTATTCTCTGTAAACTTTCAGCCCATCTACATAAGCGTTAGACAAATTAAAAGTTTGAGCAGCAGCTTTTAGTGCTGGAAGATACTTTATGAATTTCCTCATGTCTGTAATCAGATGAGCTGACAGCCTTCACCTAGGGAAGAGTTGCTTGGTGCAGACTTCTCCTAAAATAAAGTCACAAAGTTAGCATGCTTCCCCTCCCTCCCGACCCCCCCAGGATATTCTTTTCTTTGTGTAGTTTCCTTCGGCTTTTTTTTTTCCTCACCATTTCATTTATGGACCTGCATGACCTTAACTCTCTAGAAATGCTTTCAGCCATGTCCCATACTGCTTTCACGGAATTGTAGGGGTTGGAAGGGACCCTGAGAGATTATCGGGTCCAACCCCCAACAATTTCATTGTAATTGCTGGGGTAATTAGAAGTTTGCCCCTCTTGGAGCCATTGTTTTGTGGCTATGTTTTTTTTGGGTGATAGACATTTGAGCCTGAATTGATCCACTGCTGCTCTCTTCTATGATTTGTCAGTGTGGTTTTCATTGCCCAGTTAGCTCAATTCTTGTGCTAAAGGTAAAAGTGAACCTGATCCCTTCCCAAATGCTTCCATGTGTATAGACTAAGTCCAGAACTGCAGTTCTAGGGATGCAACTTCTAGGGATGACAAGGTGGAAGGGATCGACCAGATTCCAAGTAGGATCCTTCCTGATGTTGTGGGGGTTTTTTGTTTGTTTTGTTTGGTTTGTATTTTGCAGGTGGCCGTGGACAAAGAAATGGCACTTCTGGAGTGGATCAGCCTTGGAAGAAAAGTGGGAAGAACAGGAAATCAAAGCGGATTAAACCCCAGGAGTCTTCGGACAGTACAACCTCTGGAACTAAATTTCCCCATCGGTTCCCCCTTCAGGGTTTAAATGCTACTGCTTGGTCACCATCAGACACTTCACAAGCAAGCTATTCAGCAGTGTCTTTTCCCACTGTTATGCCTGCATATCCGCTTCCTGTTTTTCCAGCAGGAGGGACTGTGCCACCAGCTCCCGAGACTTCACTCTCTGGTTTTAATCAGTTGCCAGACTCTGGGAATACTCTCCCTATGCAACCCCCCCAATTCTCTGCACCCCTCATGACACCCGTTGTAGCTCTCGTGCTCCCCAACTATGTCTACCCAGAGATGAACAATAACTTGCCCCAAACGCTTTACCACAGCCAACCCGGCTTCCCTGCCCATTCCACTTTCTCCTCGCAGACAGTATTTCCCACACAGCCACCCTTCGCTACCCCCAGCCCTTTCCCACAACAGGCGTTTTTTCCGACGCAGCCATTCCATTACAACCCACCAGCAGAGAGTGAAAAGGTTCCTGTCATGGAGCCACGAAATGAGCCGTCCCGTTCCTGCACTCCACAGTCAGTGGGTCCTCAAGACCAGGCTTCACCACCACTGTTCCAGTCAAGGTGCAGTTCTCCCCTGAATCTTCTGCAGTTAGAAGAAACCACAAAAACTGCTGAAAGTGGAGCTCCTGCAGGTTTACACGGAGCTTTAAGTGAGGAGGGGGCCATAGGCAAAATCATGACAACCGATAACTGTAGTGGAAAGGGATCCTTGCCAGTAAGTATGCTGATGAGTTCTGGGTGGCTTGTCTATCTCTTCTTTTTTTTTTTTTTTCTTTTTTCTTCATGTTCTTGAATGTATTTGAAGTTGTTAATATGTAGAAATGCCTAAAATTTTGGGGGGTTGCTTCCCCACCCTTGCTGTCTTCCTGTCTCTGCTACATCATTTTCAGTCATTTCACCTGAGGGATCTATTTTTTAAGGATAGACAATAATTGGTCAATAGAACTCCAGGAGATGGACTCAGAATTGTAGCTGGTAAATTCCAAACTTCAGCAGATGGAATAAAACTTTAAATCCAATTATTAGAATAGCCATACCACTTTGTTCTTTTGAAGCTACACTAGGAAGCTTGGAAATACAGCCTGAAAGAATTTTGTTCCACACTTTTAAAAATATGAATATGGATAAGCCCTCTGAAAAGCACTGAAATAGATTTTTAAAAAAGTATATGCACTTCATTTTTAGCAAAAAGATTTGAACTAGTGGATTTATGTGGAGGGTGGAAACAATCTAAAATTGGTCTGAAATAAGCTGAGTTATTTGTGATAAAGCTATGCTGAACTACTTGGTAACTTCAGGTTTTTGTATTTCTTGGCTTATTCAAGTTTGATGAATCAATTTAACAAATAACATTACAAAAACTTCAGATGAAATAGTATGTCCATAAAGATGTCTGTGACAGGAATATGTAGGCTAATGTTCACATTTTCTAAAGGCACCGTGGAGTGTCTGTCTCTGTAAATGAGGTGGGATGGAGTTGCAACCTCAGTGTTTTAGACTGGGTCCTTGCTCCCTTCTGTTTGTCTTGGTCTGTGGCTTGCAACTGGCCTTTGTATCAAATGGTGCAGTTACAAAGTAGAACTTGGGTGCCCTGCTGATAAAAGGAGAAGCAGGTATTGGAAGGGGGGTGGCTTTTAGGCAGGCATGTCAGAGATCTAAAGGACTGGAAGTAATTGGTAAAAAGCATCATTAGTGCTGATACTAACAGATACTGATTAGATGACTTTGTTTATGAAAAAGAAAGCATGTATCACACGTCATAAGCATGTCTCTGCATTAGGAGCCATAAAGGAAGAGGAAGGAAAGTGAGAAAATGTTTGAACATTTAGTAAGCTGTCCTCCCAGGTTTATTTTACCTAATATTATTGATATTGACTCTTAAGGGGCACAAACAGAGGGAGAACAGAGAGAAATTGATTTTTGTTTTATCTCTGTTTTTCTAGACAAACTTGCAGGTTTGATACATTGCAAAAACATGGCACATTCTGTGATTATTTGAGGGTTATCTCATGATCCTGAGAACTAATGCATTTTGTTTTCTTTTTTAAATAAAAACATCTCTACCATAGTAGTTGTGTAAATGCCGTCTCTGGAGATCTTTTCAGGGATATATGCATCCAGTGCTGTGTTAGGAGTAATGTATCTTGTGCAGTAGACAACATCTCTGAGATCTTATCTCTGTAAGGACTTGTGCTGTTGCATAACAGTGCATCTGTGACAGTCTGGAACTTAGAGCATGCTCTGAGATGCCTCTGTTGGATTAAAAGAATCTCAATAACAAAACTTAATAGGAATAATTTTGCGGGCAAATTCTTTTGAATTTCCTTGAACTCCTAGATCATATTATTTAGAAACCTGCAAAAGGAAACTTTCTGTAATTTCCTCATTGCTTACTGGGAAATGAAGTCAATGTGGGCGTTTGCTCAGGATAAAGCTAGTTCTGTCCATTATTATTATCTATTTCGCCAAGTTCTGTCAACCTTAATTTTGAATATTCAATCCTCAAACTGACTGGCAGTGAGGTTTTGCTTAGGTTAGAAATCTGCCAAGTTAATGCTTTTTCCCTTAAAAACCTACAAATAAATTACCTTGCCTCAAAAGCTTGTGTCTGGGAACACCTTCCTTCTCCTCATGCACTGAGCATAGTAACAGTGATGGGGACTGTTGATGCAATTCTCTTTGAGCTAGATTATGGTAGGAGGAGCTGCTGGTATGTCTTAGATGGCTTGTGTAAATTCTGACTTGTCCAGGACAGCAGCGGCTGTCAAAGCTGAATAGCAAATGTCTTCCTTACTACTTCCTCGCTAAACTGTGTAACTTTTTTTAACAAAAATTAAATTAAAATCCCAGTCTTACTGAAGGACTGTTGCTTGGTTTATCAATTCACTTCATTATTCTCCAGTTGGTCTTGGCACATATTATTGGTGGTTGCCTGTCTTTGAATAGCTGTGTAAACATTGGAATACAAAGCAAAATCTATTAATACTAAATGTAAGCTATTAGTACTGAAATATCCTTGGGTTTGGGGTTTTTATTTTATTATTTTCCACTCCCCTTTTTATCACCAGGCTGAATCTCCAATGGATGCTCAGAACAGCGATGCGCTCTCCATGTCGAGTGTCCTGCTTGACATTTTACTTCAAGAAGATGCATGCTCAGGCACTGGTTCAGCTTCTTCTGGGAGTGGTGTGTCTGCAGCTGCTGAGTCTCTGGGCTCTGGATCCAATGGCTGCGGCATGTCGGGGAGCAGAACAGGTATCGCTGGCAGCAAGTATTTTCTTGACAGTTTAGACTTGGAGCATGAAGTATTGCAGATATCACCTGAACATGAAGTGCTTCATGTAAAAATATTTATTGTCCTTAATTCTCATTGTATAGTTTATTCTAGACTTATTTTTTTATTACACAACACCAAAGTTGTTTCTGTTGTGTTTGATTTACAGTGTAGAACCTTTTTTAAGCATAAAATAGCTATTAAAGTACTACATATGTATGACAGATACAGTTCTCTTTCATGTTTCATTTCAGAGTTTTTAGTTTAAGTAGGCTAATTATTCTGTTGAAATTTAATGTAGACTTAGCCTGAGAACTTCAATTTAAAAATATTAATGCAGTTACATTGGGGTGGAAATTCCCTCGGTTAAAAAAAAGGGAATAAAATATTGTTTGAGTTTATACTTTCAGTTCTTTTTATTCCCTATTTTGAACAGCATTCTGATAATCTAGGTATTTGACACTTGATATTGAAACTTTAAATATCTTTTTTTAAAGGCAGTAGTGAAACTAGTCACACCAGCAAGTACTTTGGGAGTATCGATTCCTCGGAAAATCATCATAAAACCAAAATGAAGGCAGAAATGGAAGAAAGTGAACACTTCATTAAATATGTCCTTCAGGACCCCATATGGCTTTTGATGGCAAACACAGATGACACTGTTATGATGACGTACCAGATACCCTCACGGTAATTCAAATATCCTAGTCCTTCATGAGCTGTATATACACTGGGGGGAGCAGGGCCTACAGAAGGAAAGCTATATATGAATCTCTCAATAGAAGTAAATTGGTTTTAATGTTTAGCTGAGCATCAAGAATCCTTACTTCCTTTATAGTTTTTGCACACTACACAAGAGTTTCTCAAAAATGAAAAATTACTTGATCAGGTATAGCTGGATTTTTAGATCAGTTACCTGAGTTGAAAGTAACTGTGGCTTGTTTTGTTGGGTTTTTTCGGGGTTGTTTTGGGTTTTTTTAAGCTGTTTTATAGTTAGTGATTTGTAACTAGTTGCCTAAGAAATGCTTGTAGTCTGATTAATAGATCTGGGCAAGCATGCTTAGATCTAACAATGGTCTGTAGCATGGAAAATCTGTACTCCCTGCCTGTTGTCCTTGAGATCCCACATTCAGTGGCATGCTGCTTTCTCTGCCTTGTGAGTTGTTTTGTTGGGTTTTTTTTCCCCCTGGATATTTAACTTCTAAATATTCGTTCTTCTCCATAAATTCCCATTCGACTAGGACAAGGAATTAGAGGGTAAAAGTCATGAGGTTTCTAATTGAAAGAACTTTTTAAAAAAAATGTGGTTTTCCTCCTGCTTAGATAGCAAAGAGCACGTACAGGGTGACAAGTCTTGAGCGTTTTAAAAGTCTTTTTGTTGATATTTCTTGAGAGCAGTGAATTATATTTTGAAAAGGAATAGGAAGTTTCAGTAGAGACAAGCCTTTCAAAAGAGAAGGACAACAAGTTCTCAAAATATGGAAGCGTAGGGATGATAGAGGGATGGGGAATAGAGAACACATTGTAAGAGCCTTAGAATGTTTCCCTATGTTTAAAAATACCCTGGCGTTTCTCAGCTTTTGTAGCCTGCAGGGTTGACAGCCATAGATGGGGATTCCAGTAGGCTGTAGGAGTAGTAAAGCCTGCCAAAGAGAATGTGGTATAAAACAGGATGTTGTCATAAGAAGTGTTAAGCTCATTGGCAGAGTGTGATGCCTGAGAAGTGTAAAACCAACCCATTCATAGGTGTGCTGTCAGGAACAGAAATAGTACTGGATTTCTTGGAACTTGCTTCCTGTTGTCACCTTTCATAGGGGTGTACAGCTTGTATATTTTTGGTGTGGTGCGGGTTGGTTTTTTTTTCGTTTCTGCATCCAGGTGCAGGGAGAGAGAGAACGTTGGCTGCTGAAACAGAGCAGTGGATTCTAAATCTCTCCCTCAGTCCTGAAGTTTAATCCAGTCTTGATGACCTTCTTAAACATATCTTACTCTGCCTTAATATCTCATATGTGCATCTAGTGTCTGGTCTGGGTTGTCCTCCCAGCGAAGGGGAACTTGCAAATTACTGCCCCGTCAGCAGAGGGAAACTGGAGTTCTTGGTGTTTTTACCGGTGGTGCTGCCTGAACAGCACTAAGAAAACTGGTTTTGCTGATGGGATCTGGAAAGACACCAAAGATGTGTTAAAGTTGTCTGCAAATGCAGAAAGTTGCTGAAATATCCACACTTAATATTCTTCCAATGTGAGATTTGTAACCTTAACGTTCCAGAGCAAAGAAAACGTTAGTATTTGACTGCATAACCTTATATAGGCATAAAACTGATGAAGCTCAATTTTGAAATGCATTTCATTTTAGAGATTTGGAAACAGTTTTAAAAGAAGATAAGCAGAAATTAAAGCAAATGCAGAAACTACAGCCAAAATTTACAGAAGAACAAAAGAGAGAGCTTATTGAAGTTCATCCATGGATCCAGCAAGGTGGACTGCCAAAAACTGTTGCTAATTCTGTAAGTTTAACTGTTAGTTACTTTAGCGTGTTTAACAGTGCTTAAAGCATTAGCTGCCTATGTTAGGCTTTTCCTGTCCTGTTGCTATGAAAACTGTGTCAGTTATGCAAAGGAAAAAAAAACCCTGAAACTTCCATGCAGTGGTTTCTGGCTTGATTTAATTTGCCATAAATCATCTTTCCAGTGAGAAAGTTGAAGTAGTGGTGAATAGAGTATTAGAAACTTCCTTCCTATTTCTAAATTTCTGTGTATCTGTTAGAAATCCTTTAGCAACAGAGCCAGAAACTTCATTACATAAAACCCTCTGTTTTGTGCGCAGAAAGTTACGTCATTGCTCTCTAGAAAGTACAAAATTAATGGGAATACACTGTTCCTCTTTTCCTGTCAGAATTCTCAGGCAGGATCATCTCTTGCCTTGATTCTATAAGTGAATTAATGGCTTGAAAAGGGAACAACAAAAAGAGAACAGAACAAAGCATCCTTGCAGTTTTATTTGTTGTCTGTGTATTTTGCTTACTCACACCTGATTGTAATTTTTCTCCCTAATCTTCCCATCAATTGTAGCTTTTCAGCACATACTCATGTGCTCTTTACAGAGAGCCTCTGCATTTGATTATTTCAAAAGTCAGCTAACAGAATTGCAGTGGAACCCCCTACCCTGATGTTAGTGTTTCTGCAGCGTTAATACTGTAGTGTAAGCGTAGAGTTGCTTCAGTCTGACTCAAGCATGTTACTGAAGGGCCAGCAGTCAAATGGAGGAAAAGGTTGAAAGGCGTGTAAAATGTCAGCATCCTGAGTGATCTGTGACGTAACTGCTTCCAGGAGAGTTCTCAACTGCTTGTATTGATTTACTACACGCTACAAAATGATTGTGTGTGGGAAGGCTGGAGAGGGGAATGTAGCTGGTAGTTGCAGCACAGATGGAACAGCTCCCTGGAACTGGGGATTGCATGCAATTAGGCTGTTGTTTGGAAAAGCTTGATGCTTCTTCTTTCACTTAGGAATGTTTCTATCATTTTCTTTGTTTTAGGAATGTATTTTTTGCGAGGACAATTTGCAGAGCAATTTTTATACGTCCTATGATGAAGAAATCAATGAAATGGACCTTAATGAGATGATTGAAGACAGTGGGGAAAACAACTTGGTTTCCCTGAGTCAAGTCAGTGAAGAACAAACATAGCCTTTGAGCCTGTTGTTTTCAAAGCTGCTCCAAAACTACAGTGATGATCCTTAAAGGTTTTAATCTTGTTTCCAGCAAGATGAATCCAGCTCGTAAAAACAAATGTGTTTTTCTTGCTCTAGAAAGTCATTTGTGAATGAATCTCTTTTTAAATGGTGGCAATCTCTTCCCAGTAAGGACATTGTTGAAGATGGTATAGCTTTTCTTTAAAAAAGACTCACATTTTGCACTTAACATGCCTCAAGTATTTCTTTATAAACTATAGAAACTTTCATTGATGCCTACTGTTTTTTGTAGGGTGGGTTAATGAGTACTGAGAATCCCCTTACGAACACACGGTTCTTCAAATCTCCTTTCAGTAATGATTCAGCATTATAAATTGTTCTAGCAATTTTGCATAGTGGCTCTTTAGCATTGTTCTTAATATTTGAAGTGGTCCAGCATAGTAGAAGAGATAACCTTCAAGCAAATCAATTCACACTTGCCCTTCTCATGCAATCCTCTTTGTTTGTGGGGGTGTTTTTTCTATAATTTTGAATGTAGGAACCATTTTTGTCTCAGAAATGTTGAACTCATTTTATAAGATGGTCTCGGGTTAAAATACTTACATGAATGTGTAAGAAAGTACAGGTGAGTGCAGACAACTCAGTAGCCTTTTGTTTAAATGGACACTGCAATACTATGAACTGTTTATTACCTTGAAGCACCGTTTCTGAAGTTTATACACAAGAAGTCTTTCTGCTTAAAGATTTTAGAAACTTAAGACCGCAGGGGATGACTGTGTGTGCTCCAGTGACCAAAGCTGGGTTCAACTTTAAACCATTATTTCTGATTTGCTCTGTCAGGAGGTTGGCCATCAGTTTTTCCTGTGTGGCTAAACAAACATCAAACTTGCATATGGCAAGAGAGGATTAGGTATTTCTTGTCATTTGAAGATAGTTGTGTTTTGGCTTTGTTTTGTTTTTTTTTTAAAAGTGATTTTGAGAATAGTGTCGACTTTCACTATATTTAAATTGCATAATCTAAAACTTAGTGTGGCTGGAATCCTTTGCTATCAAGGATTTAAATTTAATGCCTCTGAGATTGTATTGACTTGAATACGTGTACTTTATGTTGTTGTGCTGTTTATACATGTTGGATGTGGGAGGAGAACGGAGAAGAGCAACTTTAATATATCGGTTAGTTAAATAAAGGACATTTAGTTGCAGTATCGCTAGATGTCAGCCGTAGCACTTGGGGTGGAAAACACAGAGAAATTCCATTAAGTTTGATATGTCTGTCTTAAAATGTTGTTCATGGAAGGCATTTCCTTTTTTATTAGGATAAGATTTCTATTCACTGAAACTTAAGGTTATTTTCATTCTATTCGAATGTTTCTCTTCGCATACAGAGAGGATGTGAAGTTAGATCTGACGCCACCAAAAACATGCAGAACTGACTGCTATTTGCTTAGTGGAAGAAAATAATTTGTGTGAAACAATTAGGTATTAATTGGACAGTGTCATGAGGAAACTTGCACTGGGGACAGGTTCTGCAGATAGCAGAGTGTGTGAACTCGTGAAATGAGTAGGATCACAGCTGAAACAAATATTCTAAGGGTAGTGTGAAGCACTACCCAGCAAGATCTGATTCCTGTCTTTAATAGTAGCAAGGTCAAACAAACATATGTAAATACAAACTGAATGAAAATTTTAAAATGTTGGTGTTCAAGTCTGATGTATTAAATGTTTTAATCATAAATGGAACAGTGCAGCTATACCAACATATTACATATATTCCATTTGTACATGTAAACACAGATAATTTTAATTGGACCAGGGTTTGGGAAAAATAAAAGCTTTATATAAAAGGAGTGCATCACAAATATACAGATTATTTTCAGGGACTTCTCAACCACTTTCAACTGTTTTGCTTTAGCATGCTTTTTTTTGGTTTTTTTTCTTTTTTTAATTTTTTTTTTTTTAAAATGACCATCTTGTAACCGTAACTTAGTGAAAGGAAGAGAAAAGTATATTTAGAGCATTTTGTGGATGTGCTTACTTATGGACTTAATCTTGCATCCTTAAAGTGTTTGCATTTACAGGGTGGTATTAAAATATTTTCCTGTAACTTTAAATCTACATGCCTCCATTTATAGATAAGATTCTGAAGCTGTAATTTTTCCAAACTTGTTGTAAGATGATTTGTGATGACACTTTGTCAACATGTCAACAATGTTTTCTGTACACTGTGCAATATATTTTGGTTTTGCCACTTGTGACTAATTTTTATGACTTTGCTTTTTAGAAAACTGGTAAATAAAACAGATATATTTTTAATTGCCTTTTTGTTCCTTGAGCCTTCCGCTCCATGTAAGAAGCAAAAAGATACGTGTCGCTGGTAGCATGTGAACTGGTATTTCAAACTGAGGAACTTGGTGGCTCGGTTGTGGCTTGCTGTCCTGAAGTAAGGTTGTTGCCAGCTTGTCTGACCTGTACATTTAACAGTCAAATGGAAGACTGTACATCTTTTCACAACCATATACAGATAGAAATTTCCTATCTGAAGGAGCATATGCAGCTGGGCTGCTGCCTGAGTTTGTTGTTCAGACCCACCAGAAGATACGTTGTCGTTTTTGTTGTTTAGTGCCAGCTGTAGATGCTGGTAGCTCAGAGGTAGAGAAGCCCAGTTATGCCCCTTGATTTTGCTTTGTACACTGATTATTAGTCTTCTGTCATGGTGTGAAGTGTCATGTTTTGTCAGCTAGTGTCCTGCCCTGGGGATGCTCTTGTTTTATACTCTGAGTGCAGAAAGTGGGGATGTTGAAGGCTTCTGCTCTCTCACTTTGAGCAGTGATGTATTTTAATGGGATAGGGGTGCTGTTTTGGACTGTCCCTCCAGTTTAGGAGGTACTCATTAGGTCATCTTTCCCTGTGACAGTATTTTTGAGTGGTCTGCAGGTTTTTTTAATACAGAGCAAGCTAGTGCAAGCTCTAGTTTGGTCATGAGGGACCCAGGTATTTGTGAGCTGCAAGATTGAGGTGTTCTGTACCACATAGTGGTTCACCATGCAGGTGAACTGCCTTCACAGCAAGGGTAGAATTGTCGTGTGGTGTACTCTGTTGCCAAGACATGCATTTTTAAAGCATCCTTGTTAAACAAAGTCCCTTTGAAGTCTTCTGAATTGACCCTAAATCACTGAGCAGCTCTGGGTATGTGAAGTCTGAGTGCACTTTTAGCCTGATATCACCTTGGTTCCTTGCTGCCCTAAACGCGCAGAGGAGAGATGTACTGATAGAGCAGTTTACAGAGCTACAGACCTGAGTGCCGTGCACAGGCTACCTGTGCGACTCGGAGAATGTATCGTGCTGCGTCACAGAGAATGTATCGTGCTGTGTCACATCTGGATGTAAGTTTTGATAATTGGCCTGTAATGTTGGGAGAACCAACGCACTGCCAATGCAGTAAACTACCAGGCAATGTTCCACGGTTGTTGTTCTGGTAATTTCTTGTGATTGTAACTGTAATAAGAGCACGAGTTAAATGTGGCTTTGGGCATTCTTGGTGATGTGCCTTCTGTCAGCACTCAAGGGGTTGCTCTGCACTGTTGGGAACAGGCTTTGTCAGACGGTTTCCCCCAGGTCAGCAGCCCCTAGGCGTCACTGCTGTCCTGTCACTGTCTGGCAGGGTTGCCACCCCTGGTTTTCCTATACTTAAGGTGCTTGTATTTGGGGGCTACCGGCTTTGCTATGATGTTATTTGACTTAAAACGAGAAGATCTGTGGCTTGCATTTCAAATATGGTGATGAGAAAACCGGTCGCGAAGAGCTGTTGGACCAGTGTTAGTGAATGTAAATAGAAACTTTTCCAGTGGATTTTAGTCCACCTACCAGCTGTCACACATTTAGAGGAAAAAGAAACCCCTCTCCTTTCTGAGAATTAAGATTCCTGATTGTTCTTTTGTGTCTCTAGCAAGGGTGGAAAGAACATAATGCATTGATAAGCCTCTGACTCAAAGAACAGGGTGAAATGAGTTGTGCGCTACTGGAAAAGTGACAAACAAGAACATTTGTAGGTGTCATTTCCAGAAATTCCAGTGTTTACTTGCTCACACGTGGTTAGGAGCTTGAGAAATAATTTGGTATATTGAATGAAGTAATAATGAACAGCTCATTGGCTCCTTTTTCTTGGGTGCTGTGGAAGAGGGTGGTATTTTCAGGGACAGTACACAAAGGTGTTTAATAAGTTTCCCAGCATGCTTCACTGGTACAACTTTAAAAACAAACTCTGAACAACCAAACACTGGAGCCAAACAACTCCAGCCAGGCTTCCTAAGTGAAAAGTATAAGAAACAGAGAGACGCGAACTGTTAATCATGGGTATTTCTCCAGGCATCTGCTGAAGAAACCTGAGGTACATCAGGCTCCCATGTGCAATAGCAGTGTGTGTGTGATGGGGTTTCCTATGGGATTCCTGTCCTGAGGCGCAGTGGAAGGAGCAGGACCTTTGCCTCTGGTGTCACTCGCAGGACGTGAGTTTACACCTGTAAAAAAAACCCCAAACCCGAAGCAAACAAACCCAAACCAACCCAACAACTGTTGTTGGCGTTGGATTAACCAAGGCAAGCACATGGATTGGTATAACCATGGTGTGTTTCCAGGGGTGAGCATGGTGATTTCTGTGTCATACAGAATGGGGAGGTTGGGAGTAAGAGGGGTCCAACCACCTGCTGGAGCTGGGTTAGGTGGGGAGCCCCCGCACCATCGGCCTTGGAGGGGCAAGCTGCTTTGCCCTTCATTTGCTTTAACTAGATAAAAGGAGACAAATCTAAGGGTGGATTAAATCCTGGAGTATCAGGAAAATTTTTCAAGGTGTGCTTCTCTCTGTGTTCTGTGTATTGGTACAGTAAGACCAAATACAGTGAATTTGAACTGTTACAATAGTCTAAGCATAAAACTGCTTGTGTTGCTGTTGCAGTGAGAATTTTAAAAATTCTACTTCTGTCCAAGAAAGCATTGGCTGTAGTATATTTTTGGGGGTCTCTTTGGGTTCTTTTTTTTTTTTCTTTTTAAATGTTTTGGCCATCACTTGCCTAATGTGAGGTCTACTGCTTTCTCTTCTGTTTTCAACAGCTGATTCTCTCTGAAATCTCCTGTGGCCATTCTTGCACAGGGGAAACTAAAGAAAATCAAACCTGGAAACCAGGAAAAACCCCCCAAACAAACCAGCAACCCAGTCATGAAAGTGCTGGGCACATTTAGCAAACACGTGTCTCTAGCTGGCTTTAATATTTATTTGTCTTAGCTGCAGGAAGCAGAAGGCTTGGGTGCCCTGTGCTTGCCTCTGCTCCGATTTTGAGGCGTGCTGGGACTGGAGTGGCTTGGGGCTGCAGAGTTGGGTTCTGCTGAGCCCTGGAGAGACAGGCTCAGTTCTTCCAAATTCCCAGGTAAGAGCCACATCCTCCATTCGGGTCGTATGCAGGTGTTTAAACCTGATTTAACCTGAGCCATCTCTCTGTTCCAAGTGCTGTGAGCTGTGCTCTGCTGACTGCATCTCTTCAGCGTTTGCAGTTTTGTTGGCAGCATATACAAAATTACTGGGGCCTGTACACAGACTGGGCTCAGGGCTTTTCTTGTGCTTGTGTGAATGATCTTCCCCCACCTCCTGTAACTTTGTTTTGGATTCTGACAAATCAGTTTTGCAAGTAATGGGAAAGCAGGTTTTCCCTGTGGTTCCGTTGCATTTCTAAATTTGGTAAGACCAGGAGTTTGATGGAAACGATTAATTACATTGCAGACTAAGTTCTCTGTGCTAAGCAATTAGGAGCTGCAATACTATTCCTTATTGCAGTACTGTTGCTTCTAGAGTCCTAAAATATGAAGGCTGTTTCTGCAGCAAGACAGAATTCTAAGAAATAAAATAACGTCTTGTTACTGTTCTCCTGTAGTGACAGAACACATGTAATTTACTTTACCAACCGGTACGTTGCAGTATCAGACAATCTTGAAGTGAACTTTGTTGTATTCTTCCAGTGTGCAGTGTAATAGCTATCTGCTAGCATTTATTTTTCTTTCTGTTGGGGCTAAATGAAGTTTTCATTTACTTAAATATATATACACATATATTTTAAAATATATATATATTTATATATATGAAATAATGGAGTTGAAGGAAAATATGTATCTGCATCAGGGCACAGAATACCCAAGAATGACCTGACAGCCCCCCTTGCTGCAGGATGATCTCCAGGGTGGTGTGAAGGCTCGGTAAGAAGCCCAGCTCTTGCCCCAAGCTGAGCAAGCTCCGGGGCTCTGTTACCAGCCTGGGGCCAAACGCAGAATCTGAGGTATTGTGACTTCTGCATTTTAAAAAAGGCATACAGTGTGACACGATGCAGAAAGCAGTGACAGCGTGAAGAATGTGGTGTTGGGGAGTTATTTCCAGTGTCTGTAGGCAGTTGTCTTGCCATGCCCCTCCTTCTTTCCTGTGTTCTGCAGGGCTGCTGTGGCCTGTGCACAGCGAAGACTTTATCCCAGCTGCTCTGTGCGGAGCGGGGAGGGAAGGGGAGGTGGAGGGAGTGCCTTCTGTTCAGGAAGATGTGCACTTCTTCCTAACCTCTACCTCCCTGCCCACTCCTGAAGCTTGGAAGACTTTTGTTTGCTGTTGGTTGCCTTGAAGTTCTCTTGTGCGTCCCCTCCTTTCAGAGACAAATCCAAATGTATATAGATACATACATAAAATTTTAGAGTTGTAAGTGCCGAAGTGGCATGGCAGCAATGAATTCCTGTCTAACATAAAGAACTCAGAAATTCTTCTGTTGTCTTCAGTTATGTGCATACAAAAAGATGGCTATCAAACTACTCTGACTGGAAGCTCCTGAAGCTTTGGATGTAGTCAGCCAGAGTGTTTAATATGCTTTTAATAATAACTGCCTTGTGTTACATGAGTGGGGAATTTGAATGAGATCAACTACAAAGACCTGAATCTGAAAGCAGCTGTACACAGTGTGGTTTTATTAGTCCTGCCGGTCCCTCTGAGTTCCCTTCCCTGTGTGTACTCTGCTGCTGTGAGGTGATGATGTGAAGAATAGCATTTTCAGGGATTTCTGGTTTGGACTTTTAAGGAGAATCCGATTGTTTGTTGGGGGTTTTCTATGGGTTGGTTGGGTTTTTTCCTTAATAAATTTGCCTGCTAACCAGTAAATTAGCAAAATAAAGGTCTCTGTATCCTAATCTGCATAAACTGTTTATAGTCTTGAACTGGCTTCACAGCAGAATCCTAGAACCAGGCCACACACTGTAAATGGCTTTACAGATTTTGTTACTGACAGAAATAGCTTGATGGAGCGATATACGGCTGCCTTTGTTGCCTAATTTAGCGTTCATAGGCCTGTGAAGTTTATGGTGTTAACTTTTACTCCTTATGCTGACAACAACAGCTTTACAGGTAGAGTCTTTGTGGGTGTATCTGTCAGGATCAAAGGGTCCACATGCTCAGGAAGTCATTGAGCGGTGTGGCTGCCCGTGCGCCCTGCGGAGGGGACAAACCGGGGTAGTGCAGAGGAAGGCTGGGGTACATTGGCCACCGTCATGTAAATCCTCCCTGTGCCTGAATGAGCCAGCAGTAAATTAGGTCCAGGAATAGCAGCAGTGCAATCTAACGTGTTTTAAGAAGTGTCTATAAATGGAGATGGTATTTATCGCCTAGGTGATTTATAGTCCAACTTGTTTATTCAAGCATTTCCAAATAAAACTTTTAAAGCTTTTCAGGTATAAAATTTGGGTTTAAATTGAGAGGGGAGTGAGAGAGAGCGAGAAATCTGTATTACTTCTTCTGCAGGAGTGTTGCCAGGAGCATGGATGCTACCAGCCTGCCCCAAACTTGGCAGACTTTATCAGCACACGTAGTAGCGGCCTGAAGCTGACTGCCAAAACTTACTGTGAGTGAATTGCTGTAGTTAAATGTGTCCACAGCCTTCCAAGCGTTTTGTGTTGCCGTACCTCCGAGCCCCCTAGATAAGATGAGGTTGAACTGTGACACCTGGGCTATATATAGAAGGTGACAGTTTGCTGCTCTGGAAACATTTGGGTGGTTGTGCTCCGGTTTGTGACTTTCCTGAAAGAATAGGAGGAAGAGGATAATAACGCTGTTCCAAAGGGCACTGCCTCTTCTTTGAAATTGCCTAACACTACCCTTTTAAAAATAGTTTTCTCAACAGCAAACCACAATTCTGTCTTCTTTTTCTGAGTGAGGTGTAGCGATTCCTTGTCAGGGAGAATTTGAGAAAGAGATGAAGGTGAATATCTCCTGAGCCATGTGCCTATTTGGACCTTTGACAGCTTAGTCGAATGGAGAAGGGGAGTTGTTGAAATACAGGAAGGAAAGGAAGGCACGGGGTTAAATTTGTGTGCCTCCATGAGCTGTCACCGTAACAGATGAGAAAGTTCTGGAATCAGGGAAGGTTGGAATTGTCCTGTGTCTAGACAAAAAGAAGGGGAAAAAAATTATCTGGGGGTAGGGGAGAAAAGCGATGTTTAGAGGTTTTGGTAAAGAAGCTACAGCTGCAGAACCCAACCCCACAAAGGGCTGTGTTCACCTGGGTTCTCTGCTAGCTGTGTTCCCAAATTGTCAGTGTCATGGCACAGATCTGAACTCTAAGGTGACTTTTAGAAACTGAGTCAAGTCAAAGTTACGTGTCCAGAAATTTCAGATTTTGGTATCCTTGAAATCCAAGCAAGTAACTGCTATTTGAATCAATCTACGGTTTTATTCACAGAAATGTGTAAAATAACAGTTTTGCAATATTAAATGTTCTCTAAAACCAAAACTACTAAGTAAAAAACAAGTAAAAATTATGCTCTTTTGTTTCAGAGGAAGGACAGGGGAAGTGGAAGCCCTTCCGCCTTTGGAGGTGTGTGTTTTATTTCTTGCTGCTCAGATGCCATGGTTACAAGTGCTATGGAAAACAAACCAGTGGTACCAGGTAGGCTTCCCTGCTATTTTCCAGCAGTCCTGATTTTTCTGCCCACTATCGGGATTCTAACAGGAAACAGAGCAAGGCTGAATGCTGATGCCTTGGGGCAGCAGAAAGGACCAGATGTCAGAATTATCTTGTTTGGACCAGGGAGCCAAAACTCTCTGTTAGTCTGTAGGATTCTGCTACATTTCTAGGATGATGTTTTATGAGCACCGGCTCTGGTTTCTCATCAGCCAGAAATGCAGGAATGGTGAAAGCGACACACTTAGCTGGGGACTTGCCCACAAACTGATAGGCTTTCCCAAAAGTGATGAAACAACCTGGGATCCACAGACAAACCCCTTCCTTACTTGCTTGGCCAGCCATCGCGGTTTCCTTGTGGTGAGGACCTGTCTGCTCCAGGTGATTCAGGGTGTTGAATGACTCTGGTGACAGTCTGTAGACTCTGTATTGTAAAAGCAACTAACAGACAGATTGCAAGACCAAAGAGTCCGCCCGTTTGTGTAAACAAGATTTAGAAGTGTTTGGCCTGGCGTCTGGCGTATTCAAGGAGGGAGGCAGCACTTGGGAATTTTGCTGGTGCTGCCAACGCTGCAGGGACCTGTGTTCCCAACGCAGACAGGTTGTTGTGCTTGGCCACGTGCTATTTGGGAGCAAAAGGGGAAGAAAAAAAACCCCAAAACTGAACCAAACAATGCTTGGATGCATGCAACTTGTCTTTCCTCGACGTGACCGGGAACGTGACCATGGTTGTTTGCATATTGCATTTCCTGCCCAGCCTGTGTCGCTTACATCTGTTAACGTCACGTGTGTGTCTGGCTGAGTCAGAGGGGACATTGCGTGGCTGGCTAAGGAGGTCTTGTCTCTAAAGTGTTTGGGGTTGCATGGGACTTTCAAACATGTTTGAGTGATGAGATTAAGCAAGAAGGCAGAGCATATGCACCTGTCATCCACCCGAGATGCACCGATGCTTGCCATTGATGCAAAAACTCAGTGTTTTACCCAGTACCCGAGTCTCGGAGGAGACTCAGGGGAGACTTTAGAACCTAAACTTTGAGGGGTTTTTTTGGCTGAATTGGCTTGTTAAGCAATAAAGACCGTACCTCAAGAGATGTGTGACCAGTTCTTCATTAATGTAATTCTGGAATTAATTCCAAACCCCATGAATAGAGAACAGAGGGGCGAGCATCCAGCAGTGGGCTCCGTCCTAGGAAATGGAGAAGCCTTTGCTCGCCTTGAGTGGACTGACTTGAATTTAATGTCTCATACCAACTAAAGCACACAAAACCATTGGCTACATTCAGCAGCAGTCACTCCTGCCACTGGCAGCAAGAGCCTTGATTTCGGGGAAGACTTGACAATTTTGAGAGGTGAGGAAATGTTCTGGCCTTACAGTTTTATGTTCCCTCTTAGTGTAAACAGAAGCTCCTCACCACAATCCCCTTCCCCTTTTCCTCTGGCAACTTTTTCATCAGCTCCTTCACAGCATTTCTCCCCTTGTACCTGTGCTGTAAAATCATTGATTATACAGCTGTGAATTGGTGGGTGTAAATGTATAAACCCACAAAAGACAGGCAAGTTGTTGGATAATTTTATTTCCTCTTCCCCCTTCAGAAACCACTGAGATAATAATTCTCCCTTCCTTGTGAAGTCTTACAACTTGACAAGATCAGAATGTTACTGGCTGGCATTACAACAACCGGTGCATCAAAACAATAATATTTTTGTTGCATCTTTAACAAAAATAATAAAATAATCCCAAGGTGTTAAAGCAAGCAGAGAGGTGTCACTACTTGTCCTCCCTGGAAATGCAGCCAACTGACCTTCTAGTAAAAAGCTGAGAGGTAAGAGGCATCTGGTGGTTGGTTGGTGGGTGGGGTTTTTTTGTCATGGGTGTTTTTTTGTTTCTTTGTTTATTTTTGTTGTTGCTTTTTTTTTTCTAAAGGGCTTCTGAGAGTAGATTATAATTTCACAAATAGGGGAGGGGTGCTCCTGGGACGGAACAGGGGTGGGAGCAGACTCCAAAGTAAGCATCAGGATCTGGGGGTTTTGCCTTGTGATTTGAAGACTCCCTTTGTCACTGGAGTTTTTGAGCCTTGGAACGACACGTTGGCCGAAAGGACATGAATCATCTTTCCTGCTTCCTGCAGCAGTTGGAAGTGCAGTCGGTCCTGCTGTTCCTGAGCCACCCTGATGGGCTGTGCTCTGCCCTGGCCGGTGTGGCCATCGCTAAGCAGCCGCTGATTACACCCCAAAGCAGAAAAGCAGCTGCGTAGAGCTGTTGTTGGCTTGGTTGTCCCATGATGGTGCTGCTCTGGGCAGCTGCCTCTGTGCTCCTGAGCAGGGCACATAAGGTATGATGTAAAAGGTAATTGTGCCCTTTGGGTCTTTTAACCCTTTTTTGTCGTGACCAGGCACATTCAGGAGTTTTCCAAGTTACATGTCGCTCCATGTAAAGCTTTCCAGAAACTAGAGGAACATCCTGGGCGTCCCAAAGCTCCCAGCAGCACATCACTGCTTGCTTGTAGCTTGCTGTCATGGGCTTCTTTGGGAACTTGTGTTGTCTTACTAAGTAACTGCAGGCTCCGTGGAGGGGTTAGTCAGTGGGAGGCTTGCAGCTGCTGTTGAGAATAGCAGCTACTTGGAGAGATTTGCTCCAGAAACCCATGTTTTGCTAAGGGACTGTGTGCTCCCTGTGCCCGGATGAGGGGATCTGGTTACACTTGTCTTCTGACTGGTTCATCCTTCATGTGAAGGATAGAAAGAACCCAGACCAGGCTCAGATGCGTGTCTTGGACTCCTGGTACTGTGCAGGCATTTGCTGAGTGGCAAAGAAAACATGTATGATGTTTAGGAAGGGGCAAATGTGTAGGTAGATACTTCCTGTGCTGGAGGTCAGCTCTGAGAAACAAAGCCCCCCATCTTTTGTGAAGGGTGGTTGTACAGACCAGCCAGTATCTGTGGGCCCAAATGAGGCAAATTTGATAGAAACTTGTGTGATTTGGGCCTCGGTGAGGCATACAGGCACTGTAAGCGGCCTCTGAGTTGGGGAGAGGTTTGATATGGGGCTGATTATGGAGTTGATGTCTCTTCTGTTACCTTTCCCTCTTCTTCCCCTGCCGAAAATAATCTGTAGGGCACCAATTGCAAAGGCAGTTGGGTGGTTAGAGGGAGTCTGGAGTGACTTTGCTTAGGACAGGCTGATTCTGGTGAACTCAGCTCAGGGAGAGTGAAATTCTAGTTTTGCTGCTGTCCCTGTTGGTCGGGAGCCCCGAAACACCGCAGGCTTCTGCAAGCGGCCACTGGCAGCTGAACCATGTTGATGTGTGTACCTGGGGGAAGTGCTGGTTCCATGTGGTGCCCGGTGCCCTTTCCCTCGCTGAGCACATCATTGCAAGGGTGCCTTCAACATGTGCTTTTTCATGGTGGCTTCAAATTAGGCTGCTTTGCTATGTGTTTAAATGGTCCAGGATCTTTGCAGAGTTCAGCTGGGGGGAGACCAAATTTGGGCAGTTCTTGAAGCTATCTGCCAGTGTCTGTTTGAAGATGCTCTAGGTCTGCACTTGAATGGATGCAAAGAAAAACTTCTCACTGTGCTTTCAACCTCTATTTTAGCTTGAGGCCAGCATGAAAACTAAAAAAAACCCAAACCCCTCACAACTTGAGGTAATTCTGCACTAGAGAAATGTGAGGCCAGAAGAGATCAGCTAATATAATTGCTTGCATGTTGTTTTACTCCACTGGTTTTGTTTGTAACCAAAGCAACTTGCATTTGCTCCTGGAAAGAGTCTGTCTCACTTGGCCCAACAGCATTAAGAGAGGAAATTCGTGGCTTCTTCCAGTGCCTAATGTCAATTGTTTTCCTGCTCACTTCAAACAACTTGTACCCACTATCTGGCTCTTGGCATTTAAGGCTCTACTTTATTGCACTGAAAGACCTTTTGAACATATGGCTTACCAGCTGAGGAAGTGAGCAGTGTAACATATGTAGCAGAACTAATCAAATCACCCTCAGTCATCATCTTATTCAACTAAATTAAGCTCAGTCTCCTGCTGTAAGGTGCATTTTCATGTTTGAATGCTTTCTGTGCTGGCTTTGAGTTTTGTTTTTTTAACCTTCTGAAGATGCAGTGCAATTAAATGCTTGTGCTGTACAGGGAGCTAAAAACCCTGTGGAAGGAGAGACACTGTTGTTTTCCATTTTCTTTCCCTTTAGCTCAGCTCACACAGGAGCCCAAGGAGCGTAAAGCGCACAATTTTGGGATGCTATCCATGTGGATAACTGTGGGCTTGGGAAATTGTGGTCAGAAAAAAGTATATATGAGATCCTTGGAACTCAGAGTCTGATGTAAAAAAATAAAGTATGCCTTAGGAAGCAGAGGAAGGACAGGCTTCTGGTTAAGCCAGACAGATTGGTGGGTTGGTTTGATCACAGAATCACAGAATTGTAGGGGTTGGAAGGGCCCTCCAGAGATCATCAGGTCCATCCCCCCTGCCAAAGCAGGGTCCCTGGGACAGGTCACACGGGTCAGTGTCCAGATGGGTCTTGAATATCTCCAGAGAAGGAGACTCCACATCCCCCTGGGCAGCCTGTCCCAGGGCTCCCTCACCCTCACTGGCAAGAAGTTCTTCTGTATATTGGTGTGGAACTTCCCGTGCTCCAACTTGTGCCCATCGCCCCTTGTCCTGTCCCCACAGACCACTGAGAAGGGTGCTGGCCATTTCCCCCTGTGTCCCACACTTCAGATAAACATTGATCAGATCCCCTCTCAGTCGTCTTTTCTCAAGGCTGAACAGCCCCAGGTCATTCAGCCGTTCCTTGTAGGGGAGATGCTCCAGGCCTTTAATCCCCTTTGTCGCCCTTCTCTGGACTCTCTCCAGGAGGTCCCTGTCTTTTTTACACCAGGGAGCCCAGAACTGGACACAATACCCCAGGTGGGGCCTGACCAGGGCAGAGCAGAGGGATATCCTTCCTTGAGTTTACCATGTGCTTCCTGCATGACCTTGTTCCAACCATTGTGCCCATCTGTGGAATGGGAAGATCTCCTCCTGGATCCCATCCATACTGACTTGTGCCCTTCTGTGGTCCAAGCCCTGGCTGGTGGGCCAAACTCTGCAGGAGATGTGCCGTTTGGCCGAGGTGTTTTCATCAGCAGAGGGAAGGAAAAGGTGCTTGGGCAAAAGTCTGGTTCAGTGTTCCAAAGGCTGAACCCCAGATTTGTGAACCCCATGTGTCTGCGCTCACATCCCTGCAGGACAGAGGAGTGGGGAGGGCTGGAGATCCCCTTTGGTGCGTGCGCAGCCGATGCCTGGAGATAGGGCCACAAACTGGGAAATGCTAAAAATGGGCTCCAACAGCTGGAGGTGTCAGGAGGAGAAAGCTCCTCAGGGATTTTATCTGGGGAGAGTTTACCATAGCATGGGGAGGCTCTGGATGCCAGGATTAACCAACAGCCATCACAGCATGCTTCTCACAGAAATCAATCCTCCTTTTTTGTGATCGCTTTCAATAAATTCTGCTAATAACTTGATCTTGGTCAGCAAAAGTGTAAGCTTTTTGTGTTACAGACAGGAACGAGTGATCTACTCGGCAGCAAATTCCCTCTCATGATGTCTGCATGCCTCCCCTCCCCTGCTGCTGAGGGCTGGACTGAGGTTTTATTCTTGTTTTAATTCTTAATTGGAATACAGACCGAATGATTGATTGATTTGGAGGTGAAGACTCTGCAGAGAGCTCCATGATACTTGCTCTTGGGAGACAAAGGAAGATGTAAGCTTATTTGGAGAATCTGAAGTTTTGATCTTGTGTCCTGGCCAGAGAGCTCAGACAGCAGACTGGGGATGTGTTGCCAAGAGGTTAGGCAAAGGTTCGGGCTGGAAGGCCTCTCAACTGACCTGGTCCAACAAGGAGTAGTTTTCCCCTGCAACAGGTGAGCGACTGACGCGCAAAGAGAGGGGAAAGCGAGCCCTTCTTCCCATTATTCTGCAGCTGCATATCAAACGAGGGGCCTGTTAGCGTGCTGCTCCTCTCTCCTTTGGGAAGGCGGCGCACTGTCAGATCAGATAGTCTGTTTGTATTACTTTGGAATGGAAAAGAATAAAGGCAGCTTCTATAAAGGGGGACTTGAAAAGGCTTTGCTGGTTTTTCATCAGAGCTGCTGGAAACCTTCCTTCCCCCTGCTGTCCCTTCCCTGGTGCCCCCGCCCCCTCACCCCCCCAAACCCTCACCTCTTCCTGCCTTTGTCAGGGAAGTGTCAGATCTGGCACCTTTGCAGTAAGGTACAGAAATGCAAATGGAGAGATCTCGAAGCACCTCATCAGAGGATGTAAACTTTCTGTGAACCTAATTTGTGGATTTAGAAAAAAAAGAGAAAAAGCAGCCCCGTTGCTAACACTTTGCTAGAACGCTTTTGACACTCTTAAAAAAACCTCCTGACAGGACTGGTCTGACCTGGCTTTTTGTTTTCAGCTAATAGGGGGCCGAGGAGCACTGGGGGGATAAGGCCTGTTATCCTCAGCTGCAGCCCTGCGGCGACCACCCTGGCAAGCTCGCAGCCCCATGGCACTATCCTGCCTTTGGCAGCAAGGATGGGATATGCCCAGCTCTCCAGATGTGAAGGCAGATGTGGGGGGCCCACCAGCCTGTGAGTGTTACCCCAGGAGTAGGAAGCGTCTGCAGCGTCATACGCAGGAACGGGAAGGGGAGCAGGTAACTGGGTAAGGCCACCTTCGGCCCTGATTCTCCAGGCAGGGCCAGTGCAGGAAAGGTCAAGCAGCATGCCTGCGGTGCTGCTTCGAAGGGAGGACTTTGTTATTAGACCCCCAAATCCACTGCTGAACCAAAGGTGGCACTTTCACGCTGACTCTTGGATGTGTTTCTGTCACTGAAGTGTCAGGATTTGCACTTGCTTTCACAGGAGCGTTACTGAAGAGCCCTAACCCGGGGTCTTTCATCTCATGGAAGTGAAGCCGAGATGAGCCATCTCCATTGTGCCCACAGAGGGGCTGAAGGAGCCCAGGAACGGCCCTGGACACCACACCTGAAGACAGCCACCTCAGGCAAGTGTCTGCGGCTGAACACTGCTGCGCGCGCATGGTTGAGGGCCAGGGCTGGGCTGTGGCTGCTGCTGGCGTGTTAGGGATGTGTGCTGTGTGCTGTGGCTTTACTGCCCTCAAGCCTTGAGGAGACGGGGCCTTTTCTAGACGTTGAACACAAGGGGCTCTGTCCTAGCGTGGCAGGGTGATGTGCTGCAGTGTGTGAAGGTGGTGCTATCTAGGCCAAGCGCAAGCAGAGTGTGATGGAACCAAACACGCGGCGGTACCTGGGGGAAGTAGTTTTTATAGAGTAAATCTGGCCTGGTGCAGGCTCAGTCCTAGAGGTCATCTTGTGCAGAGGGTGTTACTTTTAGAGCAAGTGTTCCCCAGGCTCCTCCTTCATTTACACTTCAAACCACAACCTGCCCTGCCTACAGCAGAAAGGTCACTACAGCAGCTCTCACCTCCCTCTGCTGAGCTGGGTTCTGCCCTTCTCCCCTGAGTTCAAAGGGGATTTAGCACAAAAGGGGGTAAGAGCCAACACACAAACCTGGCCACCTCTGAATGTGAACATCCACCTCGGGTAACTCAAAATTAGAGAGGTCTTACCAGTATCTTAGTTTCCACTTTTATTATTCCAGAGCGTTGTTAACAAAAGAGAAGTTACATGACCAGTCCCTTGGTAGTTAGGTTGCTTCCTTTCTTGCTTGTTCTATGTTTGGGAACTTCCATGTATTAAGGAACTCTACAATCCTTTTTGTTTCTCTTCACAATGGCAGCTCTGAGAGGTGTTATCACAGTATAAACAACCTGGCATCTCTCAAAGTAGGAACAGGGGAGATGTCAAACCCTGTGTAGGGGAATGCTGAGGGTCCCTCCCAGCCCCCTAGAAACATTCCTTTTAAATAATATTTTCCAAACCCATTGCACACACTTTAACTTTGCATTCATGGCAAGGGGGAGCTCCAAAACCAAACCACTCCAAAAAACTAAAACAGACCGCTGTGAAGTGATGCTCCAGGACAGGATTTGCCCAGCACTTCTACGCTGGCTCTGGGGCTGGGTGAGTGATACCTTCAGAGAGGAAACTAGGTTTGAGACCAGCATCCAGCTAAACTAGCCCAGAAATCTGCAGCCTAAGATCAACTATATGACCTTGATCATTGCAGTAACTTGTGTCTTCTAGTATTAAAGACACCTTTTGAATGCCAATACTTGAGCTTAAACAATGCTTACTACTTGTACTAAGTGCTTAATTACCAGCATTGTTTCCACAACATATACATTCTTTTGTTAATAGTTAACAGGGAACTGTACTTTTAATGTTCAATCCAGTTAGAAGCGCATCACACTCCACACTACATGCAGTCTGTTGCGAATTCAGCATTTTTTTATTAAAGATTAAAAAAACAACATTTGACACCCTAATATACAGAGTCACAAACTCAAATGTGCTAAAAGCAAAATGTGCATAAAGACACTCATTTCTAAAAGGCACCCTGCCACCAATATCTTTTAGATGTTTGCCTAATTCAAACAGGTTTCTAGTTTTCTCTTCCTTCACTGAAGGTGAGACTAGACCGCTACCGCGTACAGATGCTATCCACACCAACCCCTTTCAGGGATCTTCGCTATCACTAGGACACTGAAAAACTGTGCATGCAGACTTATCCGAGCTTCTCATGGTTAACCGTCACGATTTAAAATGCACAAGGGCTTCTTCTTAAAGAGCAAGTAAAAGGTAGCAATAGTGGGCTGCTTGTAAGGGCTGAGACGGGGATATAAAATAACTGCTGTGTACCCAGCAAAGAGCTTTGTTGCTATGAGCCCTCTCCCTCCTCCCCCCCATCCCCTCCCCAACCTCTCATAGAAACAACCCCTCAAGTTACAAAATGCCACACACACACACACACACACGTACGCACATACACAGGCATGAAATGTTAACACGTTTAGCTATTAGCCTGTCAGGGCATGACAGCTTGAGAGTGCTGCAGATGCAGTCCCGGGGCGCAGCGATGCCAGCCGCACGCGTGCTGGCAGGGCCCCGCGCTGCTTGGAGGGCCGCAGGGGAGCGTGGGGCTGGCTGCTCCCGCTCCTAGGTAGGTCTGCGTCGACGCCTGCGCGCTCCTGCTGTTACCAGGGTCTCCACATGGATTTGGGTAAGCTAGGCGAGGGCAGGCCCTGCGTCTGGGACGCGTCCAGTCCATCGGTGGAGGTCTGGCCCAGCTCAGCCTCCGCCTCCTCCGAGTCGGAGCAGGTCTCTTCGCTGGGGGAAGGCGAGGGGGCCGGGCCCAGGGAGGCCTCGGCCGCCGGGGCCAGTGCATCACCACCGGGCCAGGGGCCAAGGGCCGGATCGGCCAAAACGTCCGCGATCAAGTCCGGGAAGCTGCCCTCGTTGAGGGGCATGGACTCCAGCAGGTGGTTGAGCAGCTCGGCGGCCGTGGTGGCGTCGATGCCGGGGCAGCTGGAGACGAAGGTGTGCACCTCGTGCATGCACTGGATGTAGCCGGCGGCGAAGCGCTCGCTGGCCTCGCGGTGCAGCCGCCCGCCCTCTGCGCCGCGGGAGACAGAGAGGGG
>VZTU01016798.1:10183-43890 GCA_013400835.1 Zapornia atra | reverse complement strand
TGTCACGGCCGGGGCAGCGGCGCGGAGGCGGGGGAGCAGGAAGCCCTCCCATGCCCGCAGCGCGGCGGGTCCCCCCGCAGCCCCCAAGTGCCGGGGCACGTCGGTCACCCCCAGAGCGTCTCGCCAGGCACCCCAGCAGCCGCCGCCTCCGGGCTCAGGGCCTCGGCAGATGCGTGCGTGCGGTTCTTTGTCAGCTTGGGAGCTCGCCCCGGGCCGTCGCTGCCGGCAGCGCCCCGGCTTTCCGCTGCGGGCAGGGACGGCCGGGCGAGAGCCGCCTCTTTGGCTCGAAGGAGCCCAGTTCAGCGCCGAGCCGCGCGGTTGAGGAGGGGTCCGGGCAATACGAGCCCGCCCGGACAGGCTTCTAAAGCTGGGCTCTGGCGTTGGGTGCCTGCCCGGGGCGACGCGCGCGGTTCGGGCCACGCCGCCGGCCCTTCACCGGTGCTTGGTGGCCCTTTCCCGGTGCGGGGGGGCTGCGCCCCGAACGCTTGGTGCTGTCCCTGGGCAGCCCTCCGCCTCCCTTGGCTGTAAGAGCCGGGCAAGGCGTCTTTGTGCGGTAACTTGACGCTGATGACAGTTGGCAGCTGCGGTTCCCCCAGCAGGCTGAGGCAAATAAAAGCATTAGGGCCCGTCCCCGAGGAGAGCGACAGGTGTTCGCTCCCGCTCCTTTGTTTCCCTCCTTTTATTCTCCTCGTTAATGCGTGTCATATTTTTACCACCCGAGGAAACAGGAGACGCATCCCCCGCTTGAATCGTCGCCGGCACAGAGCCGCACGTACTGCCTCCCTGTATGCGTCCGGCGTGAGCTCCCCTCCCGCTTCAGCGTGCCCCTGTTTGTCTCACCATTGAAACCCTCCGGAACCTCCCTCTGTTTTTGGTGGTGCTGAGGTTTTCCTTTCCAAGAGGCAGTGTGAGCTGGAGTGCTTGTAGCCACGCAGGGCTCCCCGGGACCCCCAGCTCGATTACTTTTATTGGTCTGTGCCTGCAGGTTGGCATCTGCCTTGTCCCGCCTGGTCTGGTGGGTAATGGCACGTGCACTGAGAAAGGCCGGGGCAGCTCTTGGCCACGCTGTTACCTAATGCTGCTTTCCTTCCTCACAGTGCTGTATGGAACATCTGCACCTGTGATAAGCTAATCTGTGTCTGATGAAAGAACAAACCAGGATAGAGGTGCTCAGCACCATCTTCTCGTGGTCATCACAGGGGAGCACGTCAGAGAGAAAGAGGTCCCATATGCCGTGAGATATCTTGGCTGGACGCCTAAGCTCAGACCACTCTGCTTTTTGCAACGCAACAGACAGATTTTATTTTGAGGAAGGCATTCCCGTTACGTTTCTTCCTTATATTTTGAAGCACCCATCCTTGGATTTTGGCAAAGTTTGCTCTCAAGTTGACATGTTTCATTGCATCGGGCAGGACAGAGCGAGATGTACTCAGGGCTGGGTGACTAATCTGTCCTTTCACTTCTGATGCACCCACATAACATGATGTGGAAGCTGGCTTACCCTTTTCATCGATACCGTTAATGCAGACTAAGCAGAAATGCTCCAGGCAGGTCCGTAAGGGTTTTATCTTTAGGCAAGTAGAGCCGGCTGTGACTGTATTTTGTGTGCAGTTTATTCATAGTTAACCGAAGTGGAGAAGAGACAATTGTATGAGTTGAACTACAACGAAGCAATAGGTGTCACAACTTTGGAGGAGCCATCTCTGTTCTGAATGAACACTAGGCTCCTAAGGTCAGCACACATGTAAGAACACACCCACGCATCTATAAAATGTGCGGTAACACACTGAGTGTATGTAATTGTGTGGTAAAAGACAAAATTCCAAGCATTTGTGAACTTGTTTTCTCCTCAGAGGAAGCTTAGCTTTCTCTGGCATGCATAATCAGATACGCTCAAACACCAGGTTCTATGCTGGTGTAAATCCTGCTGATTTACCCAGGAAGCATCGCACTGCTGTGGCTGCGGACGTGGTCCCCAAGGCTGGCCAGAGAGAGTCGGCCATGACTCTAGCATCCGACTTCTGTTCTGACTTCGTGGGTGCTAATGGCAAGGTATCCTACACATTGCTCTGCAGCATGTCTTTCTGTATTTTATTTGAAAAGCTGAGGTCAAATGAGTTGACAAATGCTGGAGCCGTTTGTGCTGGACATTAAAAATGTATGTGCCATAAATATCAGGGCATTGCTAGAGCTGCCATTCTGGAGGAAGAAGTCACTGCAGGCTATCTGCCTCAGCCCATGGGGATTATGTGACATTTTTGTGCCACTTTAAACAAGCTCCGTCACATCAGGTGAAGCGATTCATGATAACCTCATGCATTTTAATGGAAATGTCAACTGCGATCTAGTAAAAGAAAATGTTCCTTAGATACCGTGTCTCATACCTCAGTGCTTGCTCAGGCATGGGGGCTCCTGGAGGAGATTTCGGTAAACCCATTGATTTAGCCGTGTCGTTCTTTCCAGGTTAAACCATCCTGCTCTCTGCTGATGGAGAGCCATACAGGCACTGCTGTCTCCCCATGGGTTTAACTCTGCCAGAGGCTGGTGCTCTCACACGTGATATAAACTGTGGTTTAGTGGAGGAGCAGCATGGTTCTGGCAGGGATAATGGGATCAGTGTCATGCTGTGTGTTTTCCTGCAAGTCCATGCATAGAGCCGTATGATGCAGAATATTTTAACAGGTCTTAATTCTTCTCAGATCACGTATGATCACTAATGCAGCTGTGGTGGCTGTGGCAAAGGCAACTGTGGGAGACAATCCTGCAGCCTCAGCTACTTGCCCTGCATTTTGGAGGCCCAGGTAAGTGGCAGATTCTAATGAGATGGGGAAGTCTGCCATGTAATGCCTCACATGCTTCTGTTTGAGCTACCAGGTCCGTTTGAAAGGTCTCCAGCTCGCAGAAGAACGTTCCCACAGAGACATAATGCAACTCTGAAAAGTTTTAAGGACGCTACAGGCAAGTGTGCTGCCATCCGTGTTCTGGGGCTTGAGCCAGTAGGTCACCCAGGCTCTCTGTGGATAATGTAATCAGAGCAGGGGATAAAGACATGATGAGCAGGGACAAGGTCCATTGGAAATGCTTGAGTAGTTTCTTTCATAAGTGGTGTAACATCTGTTGTTGTTGGAGGCACAAGTTCCTGTCAAAGAGACGCGTCATCCTTATAAATATTAATGGTGCATATAAATGGTGGTGGGTGTGAGCTGTGGTGGATGCTAGGTTAATGGGGGAATCACTCCTTAGGCATCAGTTTGCTGTCATCATATGTATTTCTGCACTAACAAATACAAACTGTTTAGGGGGCAGAGCAAACACAAAGCTATCTTCCCCTCCTCTTCTCCCCGGACTCCTTTCACAAATGAATTGTGTACTGTAATTAGTCTCCTGGCTCATCCCTGATGAAAATTAGTCCCACTCGCAGAACTGTGGTGGAGGGTAGCGTGCCTAGAGCTGGGAGAGCTGGAGGGCTGCAGGTGATAAAGGGAATGAGGAAGGCTGCTTGGGGAAGTCCACAGTGTTCCCCATCAACTGGATCCTAGTTGCCTGTAGTGCTATCAATTCCTCTGCTGTTACAAGCAAATGTTTAAGAGGACAACTGGGCTGAATATCACCACTGAGCTTCTCCTGGACTCAAATCTGACTGTTACTGCCCATTATGTTTGCTGCATTGAGTGCCCAGTTTCTGTTACCCCTTCCAAAACCCGAAAGGCTTTCCCACTTGTTCTTATTTCCCAGCAGACTGGGCAGCAGTGTTGTCTTCCTCGGCTGGGGCATGTTCACACCGGCCACACGCTGCAGGTGAGCAGTGTTCAAAAGGGCCCTACGCCCATTCATGGATGAGTCCCAAGACTGTGTTTGCCCCCTGTGAAGGCTTGGGTTCCCCTTCTACTGAGCATGGGCAGTGGAGCCTCTCCCCGCGGCTCAGCCATGGGCGGGTGTTGTGTGCTGTGGGGCTCCCCCAGCAAACCCCTGAGTGGCACCTTTAGTACCTTGTCATCCCTTTCCCTCACCCCGTCTGACGCCAGCAGAGATGCGTCTGCACCCCTGCATCACTGCGGACTGCTTCAGCGTGCACCGTCCGGGCTGTGGTGTCACCAGGGGCTGTGGCGGGGCCTGTGTCTTGCGAGGTTAGAGTGAGCGTCTCTTGGTCATGTTGTGTCAGTCAGACTTATTTCAGGGAGGTGAGAATAACCATCTGAAACAAGTATGGAGGCTTTTTCAATTGGATTAAAAACAAGAATTAGCCTGGCTGTGGTACTTCAGGGAGCAGCTCCGTGGTGTTCCCACGGAAGACTCTTGTATTTGGTTTCTCTGATATTTTTGGTATTCGAAAGTGATCCTAATTATGGGGCTGACTTCATCATGGGCTTAGTCTTCTCTTTGTGACAGTGATGCGCCTGTGACGAGTCCTCCCCCTTTAAGATATTTTTACTAGTTCCTAAATTACTTCCTCAGTAAAGTGAATTTTCTTCAGAGAAGGTGCCGAGTGCCTCAAGCGCAATCCCGGCTGAGGCCGAAAGCTGTTTTACACGTGTGTGTGCTTCCGAGTGTGCTTCTCCTGACACGCAGTGCGTGGCCGGGGTGGCTCCCAGCCTGCACCCCTGGCAGTGACACTCCAGGTGTGTTGACAGGACACAGGTTTTATTTTTATCAGCTTCACACATACATACGTACTCAAGCCTTGAGCCTTGCTCCCGTGCACTTCGCGAAATGCTCAAGAAAATGTCTGCTGTCCTAGTCTGGCACACTGGAAATTCCAGGTGGGTAGGTGGGGGAAAGACCCTGTGCTCTCAGGGGGATGTTGGCAAGATCCTTTTAGCTATGACAGAACATACTTTATAGTCAGTTTTGATAAACACTGGTCTCTTCTAAATCGAAATGAGGAAACTTTTACAGGCAGAGACTAAGCCCCTTTACTCGAGAGCCCCAGCACCCATTTTGGTAGCTCGCGTTTTATCTAGATGCTGGGTTTGACCCCATTGCAAGAGAGACCTCAGGTTGCACTGATGCTTTTCCTGGAGCTACCCACGGACAACCTAGGACATGACAAGATATTGATGGATCTTGTCTTAACTGTGCTGTGCTCCTGCTCTGGGCTGGTTGTTCCTCAAAGGAGGTGACGCTTTATAGCCCAGAGTCCTTTTAACAAATGGTATGGGAAAGGATCTTTTGGAGAACTTGGTCCTGTGGAACAGGGTGTCTTTTAGCTACTCTAAGTTTAGAGTGGATTTTAGCTTTGCCATCCTGCACGGCTCATTTACTTGTGATATTGCTCAGCTCGCTTCTGTTGGTGGTCGAGTCCCTTAAGCCACTGCAGAAGCTTTGTATGGCCGTTTGGGTGAGGAGCCATCATTTTGAGCTGTGCTGGGAGGTGCTGGTACGAGGGAGTGAGAAGGAAGCTTAGCAGGCAGATTCAAAAGAGGTGATGAGTGCTGTCATTCCTTCCTCTTGTGTACATGTGTGCCCCTGCTTCTGGAGAAGACCAGCATAATTTAAGAGGAGCGTAACATTTTTTAATATTCTTTCTGAGAAATAGCTCTGGAACTTCAGCTCAGAGAACCATAACCTCTGTGAGATGCTTCTTCCTGACGCACGCAACATGCAGCTCAACTACAGAGCAAGGGGCTGCTGCTGGCTGGAAACCCACTGGCTCCAGTTCAGCTGAGAGACCAATGTGGAGCTGGCAAGTCAGTCCCAGTGAATATGCTTTAGGCTACTTGTGGGCATCAAAAATGGGGTGGACACCAAAAGTCCTGCAGGCGATGCAGACTGTGGGTAGGCCATGCTGTCTCAAAGTGAATGTTACCTGCCTGGATCTCCTGTTCCCAAAGCCTCTCATGGGTAATGAATGTGACACAGAGTGCAACACGCAGAGCAGGACCTACTTCCTCTGCTAGGACAGTAATTCTTCTTCATGTTTTTTTCTGATGGGACGTAGGTGTTTGCAGGAGAACATGAAATGTCTTCCTGCTGTTTTCTGTGCTGACTTTTGATCATCTGAGGTTGCTCAGCACTTCTGCTCACCCCTTGGCAGCTGTGGGGTGGTGATGCAAGGGACCTTCAGAGGGTTGAAGGTGTGCTGTGTTGCTGTGCTTCCAAAATCAGTGGAAAATTATCACAGTTCCCCTGGTTATGTGCCAATAGAGCATAATAGCTAGCTCCTGTGACCAGAAACAAACCACATATGGAAAACAGCTCAGGAAAGAGCAGTGGAGTTGCAGGAAGTCAGGAACACACAGGGTCAGATTTATGCTATGCAGGGTTAGTTAAAAGAGGAAGAAAATGCCAGTTCCTGTGCTGTGGTATCTTTTCCTAGAGAATCAAAACTGCTTTATTCTATTTTGGGGGGGTTATTTGGGTTGTTATAAGCCCTGGAGGAAGGGCAGCGCCATCGTCTGCAGCATGCCTTGTTTTTATGGAGCATGTTAGGAAGGGGTTCATTCACTTGATGAATTCAGGACCGAGGTTAATCTGACTCTGAAAGCGGTAGTTTGGGGGGAAGGCATTCATTGGCTGCTGGGGATTACCTGACGTTCTCTAAACTCCAGTAAGAATGGAGCTATAGCTTCTGGGTTCTTGCAATGGACAGACAAGGCAGACACCATGTTTGCACATCTGCACAAACGGGCACTCATGAACAAGGTGGTAGGACCAGATCCACTGCAGGCGAGTGGATTTTGCCATGTCAAACACAAATCCCAGTGACCTACAGCCTGGAACTGTAATTAGAGGGCAGCTCTGAAGATCGAGGTACAGACAGAAAATCTGATGTGGCTTTGGTTCGCTGCCTGAGTCACTCTTCTTCGTTTCCCTCCCTCCTGCCCCCTTCCAGGGGTGTGGTGTGTGGTCTGCCAGGGCTCCAAGAGAGCAGGGGTGGCTGGTTCCCAGAGCTGCTGAGCTGTCTGGATCCCAGCAAGCTCATTTGACAGCTGTATGGATAAAAGTAGGTGAAAGTAAGGCAGAAGAACAGATGCCTGAAGAGCTGCTTGTCCCCAATTAAGTGTTTGGTGCGTAACAAGGAATTCAAAGAACAAGATATTGGGGAGCAAGAGATTGCAGCTGGTGACTTCTATATGGGTTTGTGTCACAAGAGGCATGTGCTGGAGAAGGTGCTGGAGGTGGCCCTCACTCCGGGTCGTCTATAAAATGCCCCTGGCTTACAGGGTAGTGTGGCCCAAACTTTGTTAGGGATGTGGCTTCAGGCCATAGCAGGGAGATCACTAAAGCCTGACTCCAGAGACACCTCCAGCTCCTGCTCTGCTGGCTGTTCTACTCTGATGCCTCCCTTAGCTTTGCTTTTGGAAGCTTTCTGGCACAGCTTTGCTTGACTTTGGGATCTGAGAAGAAATTGGCTTGTCAGTTCCACATTTCCATGCTGTGTGCCTGGGATCAAACCATTCCTCTGCAAGATGCAAGCTCAAGGAATTGGCCAACCCCAAACCCACAGTTGCCTAGTCTTGGGCAGAGCCCGCTTCTGTCTCTAGCACCCGTAATTAGAGACAAGTCCAGGAGAAGACTGATTCCTTGAAGGGCTCACCTGGAGGATCAGGAAGGACAGAGCAGATGGCTTCAGTGTAAACTCTGAGATAGGCTTCAGCTGGGTGGAGTCAGCCCTCAGGCTTGACCCTAGATGTCAGCGTAAACAGATCCTCTGGGGACTTTCATTATGGAAAGCACCAGCAAACTGCAAGCCCTTACATGTCAGTGCCTGAAATGCAGACAGCCCAGACTGGGCAGGTAGAGCTGAGCTGCTTCCTGCAGCTGCATGAGGTGAGCTTTGGGCTCACCCCAACATCGATGGAGAACTCACTCAGCCCTGGGCACAGCAGGGACCTGTAGTGTGGCTGTTGGGAGTGCGGGACTCCTGCAGAGTGAGGGCACCAGTGACTTTGGGAGGCAGACCATCAAGGCAGTGTGGGATCCAGCGTGTCGCTGCTGGGCAAAGGATCTACAGGTCACAGCGTCCTTGGAAGAGAGTCCTCGGAGATGCTGATGCTATTCCATATGGAGCAAGAAGGCAGGTCCTTTGGGCCTGGCACTGGCCTCCACAAGATGATGGCCCTCCGTTTCAATGGGATGAGCCCTTGCCCATGGCTTGCCAGCTCTTCCTGCTTGTGAAGAGCAATAAACCCAGCAGTATTCCTTAGTGCTCTCTGTACTGCCGAAAGCATGTGGTGGTTTTTGAGGAAACTCTTCCTGTGATGAATGTAATCCAGAGGACAGCCAGAAGAAGCTGTTACAAGTTCCAGTTAGCTGCCATGTGTGTTGCATTTCACAGGTACTTACTGCACGTGTGTGTGGTTTTCTTCAGTGTCCCTCAGCTCTGCTGACACACTCATGGCTCCAAAACCCCTTCCTGTTTTCTAGGATTTTCTAATTTAGGAAAAGTTCCCTTATTAAGATGGCTGTTTCAGTTCTACAATCAGTTTATTTCTCATGGCTTCATATGGAAAGAAAGAGCTGGAAAGAGAAGAGTGGAGCTCCAAGAGGAGACTTAAACATCTACCATCTACCATAGTATCTGAGAGTTAAGACTCGTGAAAGAGATGTCTGAGAAATCCATGTGCTCAGCAAGGTGCTGTCTGAAAGCTGTCAGTAAGAGAATTTGTGTGGGTGTATCAGAACCCTTCCCTTCCCCCCCCCGATCCCCAGAGCCGATTTAAGGCTTCTGAGAGGTGCTCCATCCACTCTGGATCCAGACCCACCTTGTACATGCAGGCATGCATGGTGCTTGTGAGCAGCACAGCTTCCCTTGGGGTAGGTACTGTCTTTGCTGTCCTAGTCTCTCGGCACCCAGCGCTGCATCAAGTAGGAGGCCTGCCTTCCATTCCCCCTTTTGCACCGGGCAAACCCACCTCCTGGGACTGTGAAAGCAAGGAGGACCAGGGATGTTGGGTAGAGGTTAGGAGAGGGGACCTGTGCCTACGAGTCCTGGCTCCAAGGCCGACTTCTTTTTGTGCTGGTTTCCCAGGAAAAGGCTTTATGAGATGTGTGTTCAGGCCCATGGGAGGAAGGCGATGGACTGATTTACTCCAGTGATGCCTGTCTCTTTGTTGTATCCATAAAGTTATTTGCACAGAATTCATTTGAAGGAGGAAGTGATCTTGAAAGCTTCTGGTCTAGATTAGAACTTCCTACTGCTGAGCCTGTACCTGAGGCCCTTTGAGGTGAGGGGGACCCCATCGTGGTGTGTGGTAAGTCCCTGGGGAGGGCAGGAGGAGCATCAGTCTAAGCACTGGGACACTTTACTCAGGGAGGTCAGAGAGTCTCCCTCCTGGGTGGCTTTTGAAGCTCGGTGAGACAAAGCTGCATCCAACCTGATCTACTCCTGGCCCTGCTCAAAGGATTTTTGGACTGGGGGCCTCCACAGGTCCCTTCTGACCAGCGTTTCAGTCACTGCCCATTCCGATAGGACAGCCAGCATGCTGTCAGAGTTTTCAAGGAGGATTTTTGGATCTAAATATCTAGTGTTTGTTGTTTGACACAGTAACCCAGATCTAGATGGAAGCTGTCTGTGCCACCTTAACAGGGTAATGTGATCTCGGTGTGAAGAATATTGGTCCAGGGAGTAAGGTAGATTTGGGAAGGACTACTCATTTTGCGCCCTGACTGGGAGGTCGGTGCAAAGGGATAGAGCTGTTCTGGCAGCCCGAGGCATCTAGAATTCTGTTTGAACTGAATACTGCTGTAGAAGCAAGGCAAAGTTTGCTGTGGCAGCAGAAGGCCTCTTGTTCAGAACTGTGCAGAGGAAGCCCGGGAGCACTAACAAGCTGCTTCATTAGCACTAATGTAGTACAAGTAGCCAGTGAAAGAGAGGAAGGGAGACATGGAGCTTTAATATCTTTTGTGATGTACTGCATGCCTCCAGGAGAAAGCCTCCTTCCACACTTGCCATCTAGCAAGCTTTTCTGGGAGCGGTGAAGCTCCATTTCACATGGCTTTGTGCCTTCTGGTTGGATCCTCTCTCCTTTGTGTCCATACTTTGCTCCTCTGTGGAAGGTGAACTCCAGCTGCAGGACCTCTCCCCCAGATGCCCACGTTCGCAGAAGTTACAGGAACTTCATTTCCTCGTAATATTTGTTTTCTTCCTTGTCCTTTGTTAAATTTAGCTGGAGAAGCCAGATGTTACTGGGGGAGGACTGGCAGGCTGAGGAAGAGACTGAGGCTTGCAGCGGGATTGTTTCCAGAGGAGAGGGGAGAGGCAAGTCCAGGGAACCCAGCAGTTTACCCACATCCTCTTATCTGCAGATCTTGAACTTAATAATCACAAATATGTCATCGTTGCTGAAGTCATAATTAAGTTCAACATTTTACTGTCAGCGTAATTGCATTAACCGTTCCCCTTGCTTGATATGTCTTGAAATACAGCCTGGTTTATAGTCCCTCTGCCAGGTTATTCAGTTTTAATGCAGCTGGAATTGGGTTTTTAAGATGTACCTCGAATGCAGTGAATGCACCGAGCTCCTGGGGCCTGCCTTGTTTTTGTACATGAATGGGATCAACCAAACAAGCCAAGCGTGAAGACGCCACGCGGCTGAGCCCTGCGGAGCTTGCTGCGTACTCGGTGGCACCGAGCTGGCTCCGTGTCCCCTGGCTGTGCTGCAAACGGCTGGTGATGCTCCAGCTTTTCCAGGCACATTTCTCTCTGAAAGCCCGGGCTGCCCAAAGAGGTGAGGGTGACAGAGCCCTGGGACAGACTGCCCGGGGGGTTGTGGAGTCTTCTTCTCTGGAGGTACTCAAGACCCGTCTGGATGGTGACCTGTGTGACCTGTCCTAGGGAACCTGCTTTGGCAAGGGGGTTGGACTCGATGATCTCTGGAGGTCCCTTCCAACCCCTACGATTCTGTGATTCTGTGAAGAGGCTCATCCTCTCCTGAACTGCATTCTTTCAGCATACATATGTTTTCACGGCATGGCCAGGTCTTGGAAGAGTTGAAAGGAAACAGTGCCCAGCCCCGTCGGGTGCTGCTGGGGCGTCACAGAGCTGGGCCATGGGGGGCACCCCACGAGAGCCCTCTTGCCTCTCAGCTGCTCATGAGCTGTTCTGGGATGTGATTTGTCTGGACAGACGGACAAATCCCTCTGCCAGGATAAGCTGTAGCTCAGCAGGGGGCTTTTCTGGCAAATGCTGTACAGCTCTAATTAGCCCTTGGTTGGCCTCCAGCGTCTGTTTGTTTGTTTGTTTGTTTGTCTTGCACTGAGTCATCTTGCTCCTAAGACAGGAGCAACACGTCCAGCCAGCATCCTGGGCTGGCCAGTGCAGCTGTTACCTGTGTTGTTGCCAATAAAGCCAGCCCATAAAGCAGAGGGATAATTCTCACCCACTCCATTCAAAACTCCTTCAGGAGGAAAGCTGGGTTTGTCACGCAAGTCCCTCTGCTCCCTACTTCATCTCAGAGAGCCACATCAGTGTACAAAGCACACGGAGGAGCTGGGGTGCAGAGAGAGAATCAGTGGGTCTGTGTTCCCTCCCCACGTGCTGGGATTGTGAAGGGCCGGGATGTGCTGCTCTGCTGTCTGCTGGATCTCGGGCAGCCAAGGAATGGCAGTGCCCAGAGAGCCCGGAGAAGACAGCCTGTCTGGAAAGGAGCTGGGCACACTGCCGGGCCCTGGGTGTGGGCAAGAGTCACCCCTTCTAGGTCACATGCTCTGGAGACTCCGGGGCTGCAGTGCATCAGTCCAAGCCCGTGCTTGCTGCGGCATGTGGGGGGTGATGCTCAGAGTGGTGTGCAGTGCTGCCTGCTGCTGGCCTGGCCTTGTTCACTCCAGTTGGTGCTCCAGTGTGGTGGCTTGCGTTGTGCGGCACAGGATGAGGAGGAGTTACATTGTCTGCCCACCAGCACTCAGAAATCATGCGTTGTGTTGCAGGGGATGGCAAGAGGAAAAGTGAAGCAGAGGTAGTTGACCCCTCCCAGTGATACACAGCAGATCATAAAGCTGGACTATATTCCCAGATCATGGGGTTACTTGGCAGCCGTGCGTTTCTATCAGCTGCATCCTGCATCTTGTGGGGGCTGCCTGGAGATCACATCAAGTAGGTAGACTTCAGAAGTGTGACATGAATTCATTGCTACCCTTATGATCTGACGCAGGGACCCTTTGCTCACAAGTGTACCAACAACACTTGTGAAACCATATCCTCCATGAGGGCTTCCTGACTGCTGGATTGTTTTGTTAGAGCACTAAAACGAGATGTCTTCTGTCTTGCAGAGGCCACCTCTTTTGTTGGATGATTTGTCAGCTGCTGTCTGACGTCCATCCTGCCATTTCTTCCCCTCTTCGGTGAGCTGCCGCATTGCAGCGACAGTCACACCTCTGTGCATACGGTGCCATTGATAAATTCCGGTCTGGCTCAGGCAGGAGGTATGGTCCTGAGACAGCCCTTTTGAAGGTCTGCCGTGATCCCTCCCTGTTGGCTGGCTCGGGGGTATGCCCTGTATTAATGCTCCTTGATCCGTCTGCTGATTTTGACACCGTAGTTCGACCTGGATGTCCTTGTGGAATGCTCTGAGCAGATGGTGCATCTGGCTGGGGCTGCTTCAGGTTGATTCAGATCCTGTCTTGGGGAGAGCTGCTCATTCGCACATTCCATTCCTTCCAGAGGGTTTGTCTGCAGCCTGGCACTCTGAGGGGACCCTCCCATTTTAGTGCCTATTGATCTATTTTGGCTAAGCTAATGAAGCAGGCAGTGGCTTCTGGCTGTCTGCAGGCTCTCCCCACACTCTCTGCTCCCTTCCCCAGCCCGTCACTCCTGCGAAGCAGGGGCATGTTTCCAGCTCTTTTAGGGGTATGTCAGTGCGTGTAGTGTTGGTCTTGGCGGGTTGGTGCCCTAAGAGATCCAAGTGATGCCCAGCCTGTCTTAGGGAGGGGAGGGTCTGAGTGTCTTCCCTGGGTACATTCCTCCAGGTGTGAACACCTGGCTGATGCTATGTCTGCTGCTACCTCTGCCACAGTGCCAAATCTGAGTGGTGCTGTCAGCTGGTGACTGATCGGTGGGCCAGGCCCTGTCTCTGCTGTTGAAAATCCTCAGAGGATGCTAGCCCCTAGGGTCACTTCCTGATGGGGTTGTGCCAGCAGCCCCAAATTCTCAGGCTGTACGGTTGCTCACTTATCACCTGCTTGTTGGTATAGTGTGGGGGAGCTTCTGCTGTTTGGGTGCTGTTCCCTGCTTCACCGTATGCCTTAGTGGTGTAACATTGCAAGGACTGACAGAGCTGTGTGCACCTGTGGGCTTTAGATGTATGTGAGAACGGTGGCCAAAGCAAACAGCAAACAGAAGGTGCTTGGGCTTGAGTAGCCCTATTTTATATACAGTGCTTTTGTTCTTTAGTTTGCAAATACTGTCATCTAAATACTTCCATGGACAGGGAAAACAAGGTGGGGAAATTACGTGAACTCCCCAGAGTAGCACATGGCAGACAGGTTTGGAGGTAGTAATGACTGAGTCCTCCCGTTGCCCTAGCCACTACTCTGCTTCTCCTTGAGACACAGTGCATGATATTCCTTCAGTTATATCCCTTCCCTCGTTCTTTCTTCCTTCCGGATGGTGGGACAAGGTAGAAAGGAGTGTGTGGGGGGGTGGATTTGGAAAGACCGAGTGGCTCAGCTCCAAGAAAAAGCTCGGCAACTCACCCTGTTTGCAAACACCCTGCTCAAAGGTTTGAAGAGATGAGCCAGCCTTTAACAGAAAAAAGCATGGTTGGCAATGCTCTTACCATCTCCAGTAATGTGCTGAAAACCCAGCTGCTTCTTCCCAGAGGTGACAAGTGCTGCTGACCGTCATGCCTTGTTCCTGTGCTACGCAAACCCTTGTGACTCAGAGCACTGACTTCAGGGTGGAACTTTGGAGGTTTCTCCTTTATGAGCTACACAGTGTACCTGAACTTTATCATGAGTGAGGCGACCCTAGCCCATCTATCGTTACATTCCCTGCCTGGAATTCACCACGCAAGCAATAGCGGCACGATAAAAGCCAACAGCAAGCTGGGTGCTTGCCTTGGCTTTGGAACGGGAGCGCTTGGCGCCTTGCCATGCTCCCATCCGGGCTCAGCCGGGCATCTGCCTGGGCTGTGGGGAGAGCTGGTGGGTTTGGGTGTGTGCAGCCACAGCTCTCCAGGGCTAGCTGGGTGGAAATCTTCATGCATCAGCTGTGCCTTTAGATTAGCTGTCGTCCCTTGGAAATCTATGCAGTGTTTGTCACGCCTCCCGGGGGGATGTATTTTGGCGGCTTTACTTCTGAATCTTCTTTTACCTGGCGTTTCACTGAGTCTAGTTTACTAAATTTAGCAAGGCTTCATTCAGACCATGTGCTGGGAGCTGTAATTTGTCTGAATCCGGTCTGCTCAGAGCAAACCATTACTCTCTGTTCTCCTTCATTTGCCTTAACTGTAACTCTGCTGCATAAAAGCCGGTCCCATGATGGTCTGAAACCTGCGCAGGGTCTGGAGCTCAGCACGACTGCCTTTTGTACTGGATGCAGAGTGCAAAGGAGAGCAGGGGAGAAACAGAGCATTAAATAGCAGTGCAAAATACCCTGGGGAAAACTTGTGAGCTCTTGTTTGGGGTTGTTGGAGATAACTTTCTCACTTGCACTTCTGAGGGGAACAGGGCAAAGTAATCCCCACCTCATGTGTGCAGGAGCAGGGGCAAGGGGCAGTGCCGGGGAGGTGGGGAGAGGGCTGCAAGTGCAGGAGACAGGCAAAGAGAAAAGAAGTTATCCCAGCAGCATCCAGAGGAGACCAGTGGTGGAGCTGAGGGCAGGGCCCAGCTCTCCGGTGTGTTTGGGTGACTGGGAGCTCTCTCTCAGGACACCAAAGGGTTGCTCTGTTCTTTGGTGCCTCTGTTTCTCCTTTCTCAAGAACATAAACCAGAGTGGTACCTGCACACCATCCCTTTGGCCAGCCCACAGCAGCTCTGCATGGAGATACCAGCCAGGGTCACGTACGCCTGCGATGCCTCAGAGCAGCTCACCTGGACTGGAATTTTGCTTCACTTAGCTTTCAGGGGCATTGGTTGCTCTTGCAATCAGTGGTTGCAGCAAGCTGTCAGCTGGGGGCTTGTTTCCTAGAGCGTATTCCAGCATGACTTCAGGCTTTCACTTGCAAATAGCGCACTGACTTGAAGGTAAGGGGGAAGAGATGCAGCTTTCAGAGAAGAAAATACCTGTGGGCATCACTGTTTCGGTAGCTGCCTCCCAGAGAACATGGTCTGCCCTGGTAAAAATCCCCACATGTGTGCCTTTCCTTTCCAGAGCCCAGCAGTGGCATCAAGCGGCTGCTCCAGCTGCCAAGCGACTTCAGGTTACCCTGCACTTGGAATATTTACCTTCCGGGCGGCCTGGGGGGCAGGGGCCATGCAGCAGCTGTTGTACTGGGGTGTTGTACAAACACAAGGCAGGTGTTAGCCGGCATCCTGTCGCTCGGACGTTGAGTGCAATTGCAGGAGCTGCCATGTCTCTGCCAGCTGGGCGCGTCCCCGGTGTATTCTGGTTGATATTGTATTCCTGTAAATATAGATTGTCATGCCACACCGAAACGCTGTCCCCGTCAGGATGTTCCCCACCCCTTACCACTGTGGCTGAGCCCCTCACCAGACTCGGATTTCAGATACGGACAGGGAGGTGTCACAAACCCTGCCCACACCGAGGCTCTCTGGCACGCAGTGCATGTGGGCATGGGGAGCTAGACTTTAGGGTTGAACCCTCCCCNCCATCCCGATCCCAGTTTGAAAGGGCTTCCCTTCCCACTGTCAGGCTCTGGCTGCATGTGGCATATCTGACTGCTGTGCCCAGGGATGGGGATGTGTGGCTGCTCGGAGCAGGTTGTTCCTAAGTGGATCACAGCCTGTATGGGGAAGTGTTTGTTGAAGGCAGCCATTCCCATGCTTGTTCTTCTCACAGGTGTGTTGCATATGTGTTGTTTTTGGCCTCCCAAAGTAGGTTTGGTGGTCAGAGGTGCCGAATTTGCGTGCAAAAGGAGGTCTTTCAAAGAGACCCGCTGAGAGTTTCTCCCCCCCTAGCCTGCCTGCGCTGTGCCTCCTCCAGAAGATGCTTCACCTCCTTTTTCTGCAGATCCGTATCCATGTAACACAAATGGAGAAGCCACCTGGAAAGCAAGTGAGGGTTCTTGATGAGATGAGTTGTTGTAGGCAGCTGGGGAGTCACGGATCTGGTAAAAGGGTTTGTTGTGCAGGGCAGGGACTAGACCAGAATCCCAAATTCCCCTCAACTGGGGAAGGGGTGGGGTAGATGAAGTGCCAAAATTCATCTCTGAACAGAGCTTTTCCTCCCCGCAAGTAGCCACTGCTGGTGTGGGCTGAGAAGAGCTTGAGGTCCCTGGGCAGACGAGGTGAGATATGCGCCTGTCTGTGGGCAGATCTGCAAAGGAGGATAACATGGTGGGAGCATGAGGTGTGGCAAAATTCCTGGAGAAAATGTTTCCCCGGAGCCAAAACAGGAGTTCCCAAGTGCTGCAGGCATCAAAACACCCCCCTCCCCAGTACAGGTGGGAGCCTGAGCTGGTCTCCGCACCGCAGCCAGACTCCACATGCCTCTGGTTTTCTTACTCATACCTTAATCTTTTTATTCCCTTGGGGGAAACTCATAAAAGTAGTTGTAAAACCTTTGGCGAGGCAGTGCAGGAGAGGGGATGCATGGAGAGATCTCTGCCCCAGCTGCTCTGTCACTGGCAGCAGCCACTGGAACTGAGCTCCTCTCTCCCTGGGGTTACCCATGGAGGGGCTGTATCTATACTCAGCTATTTCCTCACCATTAGCCATGCTTGGCTGGTCAGGAAACCTCCCCTGGAGAGAGTGGAGACCATGGAAAGCAAACACAGTCCCTCACCACATCCAGGATCCTCAGCGATGGGCTGGTAGAAGTGGAGGGTCACTGCTGACAGACCAAGGCTGCGTCTCATCACCCTGAGGTGGCAATGCACCCCAGGGCGGGCTCCTCCAGAGGACCTCTCCTTCACTGTGAGGCCACACTGTCACTCAGGGAATGAGACCAGGGCAAAGAGGTTTTCGCATCCCTCAGACAAGAGCACTGTGCTGCTGGGTATTCGATATGGCAGAGCGATTGCTCTTGCAGCTCGTCACCCAGCATGGCAGTGGGCAGCTAAGCCTGGGTGCTCAGCATCAGGAAATGCACAGCAGTCTTTGAAGGCAAATGTGACCCTTTGATTGACAGCCCTAAATCTGACTGGACTTAAAATAGGAACCTTGGCACCAGCTCTCTGAAATTCAAGTCTCCATAATCTTCATTTTTTTTGGCCCTGCTTAATCCCCATTTCAATATATAGGGGTTGTAATTAGGCAATCTGCAAATGGAAACCATAAAAACCCCAGGAAAGGGCAGAGGGAGAGGTGTGCTGTGGAGTAACGGCTCCATGCTCACTCCCCTTGCTCTTTCCCTGTCCCTCCAGAGACGGGGTGCGGTGCTAGGTGGGCTCCTGCGCTTGTCTGAAATGGTTCATATGCTCTCGTGTCCTGGCAGGATTTTCCAGTAATGGTGGAAACAGGGAGAATTCCTGTCTCTCCCCTGGCTGTCAGGACACCGAACACCCCACAACACGGAGGGTCTCCGCGCTGCAGACCGAATGCGTCGGTGTAACAGCAGCCAAAGCCTCACACTGAGAGCTCTCCTTGTCTTCTCTGCCTGCCTCCTTTCCCAGCTGCCTGCAGTGTTTTTCCCTGTTTACCTCAGCCCAAACACCTTCAGCGTTATGCTGCTTCTGTATTGCACCCCAGAGAGGGGAGACTCCCACCGGCAGGTGAAACAGCCTCTTGTCTGTGCTTTGGAGGGGACCCCTGGATCAAGCAGCCTCACGCTTTGGAGTCTGGTCAGTGTGAGGCATGGGCGGCACAGGTTGGTTGGTTTGTTTGACTTTAATTATGCTGCTGCTTCACTGCAGAATCTGTACCAGTTATACCAGCATAAAAGCGTAAACGAAGCCGATTCTGTTTGCCTGTGTTGACTCCGTTGGAGGATTGTGCGGTGGTGAGGCGTTTGGCCGGTATAGCTGCACCAGCAGGACTGGAAATTGCAGGTGAGGGGAGCTGGATGCATATCAATTGATTGGCAGCCAATACACCGTATCTCCCCGTTCAGTCGCCGCTGGCTCAGTGATATGAAAAGTGAGTGTGTTTGCTTCCTGAGCCAGTGTTTAGGGTGCGGTGGGCCAACCCCTGCCATGCCTGGAAGCAGGGAGGTGTGGTGGGCTTCCCATCATGGTCAGCAGAGCATTCCTCAGGGAACTCACTGTATCCACGAAGGGACTCACACTCGTGTGCCCAAACCCCACTGTATCTTGAGGGTCAGTGTTTTCCTTGATTCACAGAATTGTAGGGGTTGGAAAGGACCTCCAGGGATCATCGAGTCCAACCCCCCTGCCAAAGCAGGTTCCCTAGGACAGGTCACACAGGTCACCATCCAGACGGGTCTTGAGTATCTCCAGAGAAGGAGACTCCATAACCCCCTGGGCAGCCTGTCCCAGGGCTCTGTCACCCTCACCGTGAAAAAGTTCTTTGGCATATTGGTGCAGAACTTTCTGTGCCATCGCCCCTTGTCCTGTCCCCACAGCCCACTGAGAAGAGCCTGGCCATTTTCCCCTGTGTCTCACACTTCAGATATTTATGAACATTGATCAGATCCCCTCTCAGTCTTCTTTTCTCAAGGCTGAACAGCCCCAGTTGATTCATCCTTTCCTTGTAGGGGAGATGCTCCAGGCCTTTAATCATCTTCATGGGCCTCCGCTGGACTCTTTCCAGGCGATCCCTTTTTTTTTGTACCGGGGAGCCCAGAACTGGATACAGTACTTGAGCATGACCCAGAGCCAAAGCTGTAAAACCCAGACCTGCAAGCACCCAGGGAGCCCCCAGACAGTGCTGTGCCATGGCCTCTCGCTGTGTCCCGAAGGCCTGCACAGGTTGTCTGCACAGAAGCCTTTGGGCTGATGTTTTTTTTGCCACTTTGATTTGTGTTGAAGCACTTTGAGAGTCATCCTCTGGGGAGCTGCCAGTCGCATGCTGCTGCTGTTTGCACTGGGGTCGTGCATGGACATGCAGGGGAAAGCATTCCTGCCCTCCACCTCCTTACCTCCCCCAGAGGAATACAGCATCTTCGTTTAACTTACACACACTGTGCTCTGTTGCCAGGGACGGCCGGGGAAGAACAAGCCTTTGAAATGACTTCTTTTGCACTGGGGAGAGGGGGATGCTAAAGAGGAGCTGATGTCTTCAAGGGTGCTGGAGAAGGAGGGGAGCATGGAAATAATTAGCATTTTAATCCTTCTTTTTCCTGAAAATGGTTGTCCTCCTGCTCTCACACCTGTGGAGTCTGCTTCAGAAAAGGCCAGGCCCCTTCTCCCCAGCAAACATGCTGCACAGTCTCGAAGCCATTTCCTCCTGCATGCAAGTGCAATGAACCTTTAGCAATCCGAAATGGAATCTGCCCTGTCATCCCTCGCGCACCGGGCCAGCTGTCCATGTGCTGCACGTGGCGTACACCACAAGCTTGGCCCTGACTCCTTCAGATGACCTGGGAAGCCAGAACACACCAACAAACGCCATGGTAAGACTGTGACGACAGGGGGTACAGGGCTTTTCACTGCTTGCCTTCTGCTCCCTTTATTTCTCTGTCCAAGGATGTTTCTCCCTTCTCTGCCACAGTGGGTTTTACTGCTGCTTTGGGCTGGTGCCTCTGCCCTCAGTGGTGTTGGCTTTGATGGAAGGCTCTTGGAGAAGGAACTGGTTTGTGTAGCGGCTTTAGTCTCCTCATGTCCTGCTACGCCCTGGTCTTTGTCTCCCAGGCAGTCTGACAGATAGTCCTTTGTGTGTATGTGTATAGGTACGTACAGACATGCCTGCAGGTACATACCTTAGCATGCAGCATGATGTGCACATATAGGTGTAGATGTTGAGCCAAAGAAACCAAGCTGTCGAGTGACAGCAGTGTCCCTTAAAACCAGTATTTATTGAGAGGGGCTTTTCACGTCTGCTGGAAGGAGATGCATTGGTGGCGGCAGCGTAGCAGAGGCAAGCGGAGGACCCTGGCATGGCCAACCTCCACCAGGTCAGCCCCACACCACCCAGCAGTGCGGACACCTGCGGACTCGCCTCTGCCAAGAGGTGATGAGGCTGAAAAGAGTCTTGTCAAAACTATGGAAGCATGGCTGGCACTCGGACATCTTGCCCTTGAGGAGGTAGATATTGTCCACCTCGTTGTGGCTCACGTCCCAGCTGTGGAAGGGCTTGGGACTTCTGTTTGGAGATGGCAGAGATACACATGGGCGTTGGAGTGAGCCCAGCCCGCTCTTCTTCTAAAGCGCACAGCTTGTGCACACACTCTTCTGGTTTGCTCTCCCCTTTGAAGAAAGCTGCTAAAAGCAGTGTTCCTGCTTTCAGGCAGGGCCCCATGTAAATGGAGAGTTCTGAGTCTGAGGGGGACCTCACAACCTGCGTATGCTCCTCAGCCATGGGTGCTTTCGTGATGCCTACTCCAAGCTTTCCACCCTCTCTCAGGATCCAACCCGACCATGTGAGCGGTTGCAGAGCAGAGCCCCTCTTTCCTCTGTGGTGCCCATGGCTCATGATGGGACCCTAACTGGCTGAGGACAGGTGGGTGCTGCCCAAAAGCATCTCAAGACTCTTGTCTCAGTGGCCCCTTGGATAGAGAGCTGTGTCCTGGGCAGGCAGGTCCCTTCCCGCTCAGACTTGCTTCCCAGTTCCCAGGAGTACCACCGGCTGGCTCCCTGCCCCATGTTTAGGGAAGGAGAGCTGTCTGGGAGCTGGGCGAGGTCTCTCTGATCTGCATGCCAGGAGCTGGATATAGGCACAGACAGCTGGATGAAAGGTGAAAGGTGTGTAAAATCCCCCCTGAGGGGCTAGGATTAAAGCTGTGAAACCAAAAGTTTATGGAAACACTTGAGGCTTCATTTGGAGTAGCCATATTCCCCCCCCCCCCAAAAAAAAAAACCAACAGTGGGAGTCGAGAGATCAGAGGCTCCAACTCTACTGGTGTTTCGTTTTGGAGCAGTCGTGTGGTTTTGAAGCAAATTTCCTAATTGTCCTCACCCCCTGCACACTGCCTGGGTTGGCGGCACAGTTCTGTGCACACAAACTGGGTTAAAAGACTCAAACTGGTGGGAACTAGATCAGAAGTTCTGCTCTGAACTTGCAGTAGATGTACCCAGGCTGTGGGGAGGACGTGGTGGTTGGAAGCAGCAGCTGGTCCTCTGAGCAGGTCTGAGCCACATGTGTGTCCAGGGCCTTGGGCCAGGTGGCTACATCTATCTGGAATTAACAACCTCGAGTAGTGTATATGATAGATGTGAGAGCCCCAAACCAACTGCTTCAGCCGACTCGTCTCCTCTACTACACACAGCCGTGCTGATGGAGATGTTACCTTTGAGCTTATGTGACCCTGGCCCCTTGGTGCGTAGTGGCCTCAAGTGGGTGTTGAAGTTGAGCTCTTCAGGGACCACAGGTCACGCTGCTTTGTGTCCCACACCTACTGCAACTGCAGTGTGGTCTGTGCTGAAGTGTTTGCAGGCCCCGCTCTGCCAGGGCAAGGGCTGGGTATTCTTTCCCTCTTTGAGGGAGGGTCAGCGTGGGCCATCAGGAAGAACATAAGCTGCTGTTTTATAGGGTGGGTGTTTCAGGGAGTGGCCAAAATGGCTTTCTTCTCCAACTCTGTCTGCTGAGACCTCTGTCAAGACAGAACCTGGGGTTTCCCTGGGGTCACTGTGATCTGGAAAGTCATGACAGCCATCCCGGGACGTTTGTTGGAGGCATTTTGTTGGGAGGCGAGGGCGTGCCAGCCTGCCTCGCTGCTGGCAGTGCCACTGGCTAGTGAGCTCAGCTGCCAGGCTCTGTGCTCTAGCTGTGCTGAGCCGGGGCTGAGCAATCTGGCCACGACCTGTGCTGTGCCGGGGAACACCCCTGGGAGCACCCCTGGACTCGCTGCCTTTGGGCTCTGTCCTTCAGCCACAGCCAGCCTGGGTATGGCAGCGTAACTGGCCAATGTGGCGCTCTAGGCAGTGACACTGGCCCTGCATCTGTCTGCTGGAACAGACAAAAGCTGAATGAACAATGGGCATGCAGAGTGACCAGGCACCACCTCCAACAGGAAGGGGCAGAGATGCTGAGCAGAGCTTGTCTGATACGGGCATCGCCTCCTGGCCTGTGGATAAGAGAAAGGGCTGGAAAAAATTCCACAGGAAGAAACAAGAGGGTTCCTCTGCAGAAACGAGGCATCTCCCAGACACAAGTTAATGTTCCCAAGTGCAGTTTCATGCTTTCAGGTTGCCTTTGTGTGAGCTGCAGGAGGACAGGCATTGTCTGATGACTTCAGGTGGGACTGACGCTGTGTGTCCTGTGAGCTGGGCGGTTTTGATCAGGTAACAGGACCTGGGCTGACTGTACCATTGTGTCAACGCGAGGTAGAACAGTTGGAGTGCAGGTAGGTGCTGCAAGTCTGGTGGGGAACATGGATTGAACAAGGCTGAGAGCAGTGGGAAGGCTGGCCCAGATGCTGCCTGCTCTGCAGGGAAGGCTCCGTTGGTAGCAAGGGTATGTTTGTATGGAGGAGCTTTGAAGAAATGAATGCTGGAGCTGGGAAGATGTGAAGTGATTCATATGACGGTTGGAGAGGTGCTTTTCAAGTCCTGCCTTATCTCTTTAATCTGTGCAGTCCTGACACCTTCTAGTGCTTTTCATCTGGAGGTCTCTGAGATGAACACAAACATCACCCCGCAAAGGAGACCAGAAAAATTCAGGTGCGGAGCAAGAGGAGGTGAGAGTTGGGCTTAGGACAAGATGAGCTGTCTGGTGGAGCCATGCTTAGCTGCTGCCCTGCACTACGCTGCTGTAACTGTGTCTGCTCTGACAAACCTCAGAGCAACTGGCACCGAGTCCAAAGCCATGGGTGAGATGAGCTGTATTGGTAGACTTAGGGCTTCCCTCCAGTATCTCGGGCCCGTGTTAGAAGCTGCTCCAATGGATGAGGGAGGACAAAGCCTTGGCCTGCCACAGAGATCTTCTAATAGACCTGTGCTAGTGTGTATAGCATCCAACTATGGGAAACCCTGGGAGGCACTGGTCTGCTTTTCCCCAGAGGATTTTGACAGCAGTGTGTCTGGTTTGGAGAACCTGTCTGTCCAGGTATTACTTTCATTGTTTTCAGTGGTCCGGATGGTTCTTCTATCACACCTATCAAAACAATGTCTCAGCACTTTTCAGGAGTGTGTGAGGCGATGCGATTGCTATCCCGTGTGGGAAGAAGCCTCTCTGGTGGGAAGAGCGCATATCTTAAAGCGCTTGGCTTTGTACTTCAGTACTCGTGTAAGCTAGCTAGGGTAGGGCAGGGGAAGGGCAGGGGATGGCGAGGTTTGAGGTTATGTGGTTGCTCCAGAACAGTCCTTCCCACAGCCCCAGAGGGACCCAGGAAAGTCCCAGCTCTCACCTTCGCTATGGGAGCAGCTCTGTCCAGAGGAGCTCAGCCATGGCCGAGCCCTCCTGGCTCCCTTCGCCATCCTGCCTAAATTCTGCTCTTCTGAACTGGGTGGAAGTGCTCGTTTCTCTCTTTTCCCTTTCTCAGTACATAGGAGGTAGATAGAAACAGCTTGAGGAGAAGGTGTCACCATGTGGAGAGGTTGCTGGGGGAAAGCTCAGCTGTTTGCTCAGCTCGGGTTTGCACCTGGCTAGTGTTGCAGAAAGTCACCTGCTCCCTGGCATGATCTGCAGCCTATCTGCCAGCTGTCTGGGAGAGAAAGGCATTCCAGAGCCACTCTGGGCTTTTCCCTCCCATTGTAGTTCTGTGGTGGTATAGGGCTTGCCTCGAGCTTTACAGCTTTGTTCAACTGAAAAACGTTTTTAACAGAGCAGCCTGGAGCAAAGGGTGAGGGACATACATGGGAAGGAAGATAATTCTGGTGGGGTTTGCTGTGAACCCTTTGGCAGAAACCAAAAAGGGAGCTCATGGCCCAGATCAGTCAGAACTCCATCCACCTCCTGTGGGAATCCATCTCCTGGTGAGCGCCTGGGCTTTGGGCAGCACCAGCATCTCAGCTAAAGGGGGAGCTGTGGTGTGCTGGCTGAGGGTCAGGCTGCTGGGGCTATGACAGATGGATCTTTGGGGGCCAGGTCCTGTTAGGGAGCTGTGCAAAGCCTGGCTGCTGGTGGTTGGGCTGCAGGAGCGAGCAGGGTCCTGATGGAGCCCGTACCGGAGGGTGAAGTGAATGCCACACCACACCAGGGCTGTGGAAGCACCCGCATGGCTTGTGTAAAGCCTTGTGTTTATAGAGCTGACTAAGCCCCGTGCTTTCAAACACACGGGCCAGGCCAGGAGCACGAGACGGACGCCGGAAGCGTCCCTGCCAACAAAGGATAACAGCGCGGAGGCGAGCGCTGCGTTAGCTGCGCTGCGTTAGCTGCCTGCGGAAGGCAGGAAACCAGCACTTTGCAGTGCAGGGCAGCGCTTCTGATGGGGCAGCGAGGCTGGATGCTGCCTTTCTCCTCTCTGCAGACAAATCTAGGCCTGCTGCACAGAGCAAGCTTCAGAGATGTGGGCTGTGCCCTTTGAGCTGCTTCTGGAGGACCAGATCGCTCTGTGACAGCACACGTGGGATGGATTGAAGGAGCCCATTTTCTTGGTGGTGCTAATCCCAGAAAGCTTGCCGAGAACACCTAACATGCTTTTTAACTCCAAATGTGCACTAGGATTTGCCATACCTAATGGAGGGGTCATGGAAGAGTCTCAGAAGCGGGTTGAGTTCCTGGGCTCTGGCATACCTGCAGCAGTGCCTTGGGCAGCAAGCCGTGCTCTCACCGGGCTGTGATTCAAGGGTGAAACGTCTCAGCAGTGCCCGTCGGATCCAGAGCTGGCTTCAGCTTCTGCTGCCTTATCTGTGAGTAGGTGAAAGCTCTGCAAAACGTGACAGACTCTGGGTTAGGTTCTCCACGCAACATTACTTCTCCTGAGATGAAATACTAGTGGGTCCCTGTTAAGGCAGGAATGTGTACGCTGGAAGCTGTGAGATAATGGTATATATAAAAGGGAAGTGAGGTCTTTGGTGTTCTGCTCTCCTGGGTTTGTTTTCACCTCCCGAGAGGAGCAGGTTGCTGGTGAGCTTACAAGCACTCACAGCCACGGCAGTGTGGTACACATCAGGTTGAAAATGTTTTGCCCCAGAATTGCTTTTGCACAGGGTTTAGCAAAGTGACCTGTTCGTGAGCCCCTCCGCAGCCCCCGGAGAGGTCACGCCAGCAGCCCGGAGTCTCCTCTTTGCCAAAGTGAGCATTCAAGGAAGAGGTCAGCTGAAAATTTGGCTTGTGTTCCCTTTTAAGCTGCGTGCTCAGCCCTCCCAGGTAATGATTTGCAAGGGTTCAGCACCACTCCTAAATCCCTAAAGCATTTTGGCCTGGCTGCTGTGGGTGACTGGGACTGTGGGTCAGAAGGAGGATTCTCTGCTGCACTCAGGGTGGGATGAGGGACAAGGGAAAAGGCTGGGGTGCTCGGAGCCCCCCATGTTGTGTGTGTCTGGGAGCACACAGTGTGGCAGGACCATAACTTCTCTTATGTACTCATGAACCTCTGTACTTTCCTTATGGAAAACGATTTGGTCCTGTTGTCTGAGAAGTAAGTGGGAGTTTTCCTGTTGGTTTCCACAAGGGCCACTCTGGGAGTGCAGTTTGTACAAAGGGAGCTGCTGTGTGCGTGGGTCCTTTGAAAACCTGGACTGAGTTTATTAGATAAATGTGTGATGGCTTTGTGTTAAATGCATGTGTGGGTCCTGAGCTGTGTTTCGAGCCTTCCCCACATCCCCGTGTACATAGCAATTGGCTTCGCTCCCTTCGCAAACAGGTCTGGAACAGCACCTTGGCAAGAGGCAAACAAAGCCCAGACCTGCACCAGAGCTGTCCCAGCCCTGCGAGTGCTGGGTGAGATGTGAAGTGTTTTGTAACTGTGTCTTACAAACAGGTCTGTCTGGCCATGCCCGTGATGGAGAACCTGGTCTGGGTGCTTGTCTCGGCCATGTCCAGTCTGTATATAAGGTGAAGACCTGGGGTGCGGCATCCCTACCACCTGCACCTTTAAAGCCCCCGGTGCCTGGGGCATGAAGTCCTGGGTGGGAATGATGGTGAAGTCTTGAAGGTGTCTCATCTGGATGCTGGGGACCAAGGAAGGTGTCTCATCTGGGTGTGGGGTGACCGGGCCCGGGCTGCACTGTGGTGCACCCAGCAGCCATGACACACAACTACTGGTGCCTGCTGCAGACATGAAAATAGCATCTGCCTGGATCCTGGTACTGTGTCCAGAGCATGTGTGGTGGTGTAGCTGCAACCACCGACTTCGGAGCCCAGTGCTGTCTGCTCTGCATAAGCCAGCTGGCTGGGAGAGCTGCTCTCTGCCTCCTTTTCCCTGGGGAGAGGATGGTGGTAGCTGGTGATGTGTTTTTTGGTTGTCAGAGGAGATGTCCCTGTATCAAAGAGTGAAGTATTACTGCTCTTACACAGTCCTAGTGTTGGTAAAACAGATGGGCTTGAAGTAAATAGAGAGTGCCTTGGTCAACTGCACTAACAGCTGAGATCAGTGGGTATGAAGTGCTGTGAGAAACCTTCTGCCTTTCAGGAGAAAAGTTTCCCTGCAGTCGGATATGTGATGGGGGGGATCATAGAAAAGGTTCCCGTTGGTTTGGAGTGCAGGCTATGAAAAATTACTGTCTTGTACTAAAACTGGAGATTGTTGGACAAGTGTTGCAGTCTCGTTTTTCTATTTTTAAAAGTCTCTCAGCAGCTGCAATGTGACCCTTCCCTCCACACCCACAACAGAAAAAACCCAGCAACTTACTGACTCGAAACAGGAAATAATAAAATTCACTAACCACAGAGTATTTTTCAAATGCGCAAAGTAAACAAGCAGAGATGGTGAGAAATACGTGTTTCCCACTGATCTCCTTTCAGCTTAGTAACCATAGCTGGTAATTACAGTCAGTGGGGATTTACAGCTTTTAGGGGGAAAGTAGGTTTTTAAGTTGATGCTGTCAAAGCATAGGAAAATATTTTCGTGGCAGCCTGCCCCAGCATAAGAATAAGGTGGCCACAAGTGCCGTGAGATGTATTACTGGCACCACCTAGAAGGAAGCGGAAACTTCAGGCCCCATCTGCCCCTCTTGTCCGCCCCACGGGTGCACAGACCCGAGCGCTGGGCAGTGGGAGTTCCTCTCATGAGTGCAGCCAGGCGGGCTTTGTGGCGTGGGGCTTTCAGCTAAACTCAGCAGCGTGCACGGTAATAAACCAGGAAGGTCCCTAACGCCTGCCCTCTCCCAGGATTTTGTGGTTTGCTTCACCTGAATGTTCTCCCTGCCTGTGAGTACCGGGCGTGCTTCGCTGCAGCTGTTCGCTCAGGCTGCCCCCAGCTCCCACCGTCACCTGGATATTCGTGGTGGGATGATTTGGATGGATTTTCTGTATTGGCGCTCATTTTGGAGGCTCCCATCAGTAAAGAGTGGGTCCTAACTTTCAGGCAGAGGGTGAAAGCCGAGGTTGCAGTATGAGCTGTACAGTTCTGTGCCAGTATCTGCCTTCTCACCCCATGGTTGAAGAAACCTGCCATGCCTCTGCGCAGCCATGTGTAGGCCAGTTGTTTCTCCTACCACCCGTATGTCACCGCTCCTAATGGCCTTTCATGAGGGCTGGATGAAAGGGAGAGTTTCACAGAAAGAGATGCTAAACCTGGAGGTGATGGTTTTCACTCCTCCTGCACATCATCAAATAGATCTCGCTGCATAATGAGCCCCTCTGAACTGCGGGTCCACTAATTAGCATGCATGGTGTTTGTTTAAGAGCTCCTTGCTCTTTTATTTTAATTGTTAGGAACTTGTAACTGCCTTTGAGATGAAAAACTGGGACCAAATGTTGCCAACAAGCCCAGCAGATTTGTCCCAGTCTCCCTGGTCCAATCTCCAGGGGGAGTTTTGCCTTCTGCCCTTTAACTTACCTCTGCGATTCCCTTGTGAGTAAAAGCTAAAGCATCTCTCCAGGGTTATAAAACTGTAACTCCTGATCTCCTTCATAACTTTCTAAGTGTCACTGTGATCCAGGTGTTGCTCTGTGTGTGTGTGTCTGTGTGTGATGCACGCTGCTGTTTCTATAAAGCGCCAGGGGTGAAAACCAAACCATCTCCACATTCATGAGAAGCAATTTGTGAAAGCAGCAAACCAAAGCAAGTCCCCAAGTACTGGTTAGTCAGAGCAGACAGGATGAGGCTGGGAGAAATACCAGTCATTATCTTCCAAAAGTTTATTTAGAACTTTTCGTTTTAGAAACAAAAAAATAATCCCTAAATAAAGCTATAAGTAACATTATATATATTTATATATACACACACATAGCTCACTAGTTTAACAGTAAGGTCAGGATGTCTGGGTGGCTGGGAATGGCACAGCCAGAGCAGACAATCAGAGAGCTTTTCTAAACAGTGTATGAACTCCAAACCCTTTCTCTCTCTTTTTTTTTTTCTTTCCCTAATCACTGCATCATTTTTACAGGACTCGGATCTGGAATCTCCCACAGCTGCACAGGGCTAATAATAATAATTATAAAAATAAAAAGCAGAAGATAGAAGCTGTTCGCCGCGTTATCCAATTAAGAGATCTCAATGGCTTATGTGAGGTCTGAGAGGTAAAATGTGATGCCAGAGAGGGTCCTTGCTGTTGTCTTGTAGTTTTATTAATAGGAAGGTGATTACTTTAAGAATGTAAGGCAAGAAAGCTATATAATAATATACACGAAAGAGCGTGAGAGGATTCTATACAATAATTTAGATGTCTTAAATAAATAAAAAATAATAGCAGCCTTCTACAATGCAGGCTACACATAGGTTTACTTCGGCTTGAAGTACCCTGGTCTTTAGTACACCTACAGGAACAGACTTGCTCCTCAAGTGTTTTAAAGAAACATATCTATAAGATACATACGCGAGTGTCTAAGGTTAGGATAAACATTTTAAAACACACTTTACCATGGTCTCCACATATCTAATGATCCCATTCTAGGGTTGTTATGGGAAAAATTTGGCTGCAGGACCTGTCTAGGAGGTGCAGCACCAGCCTGGCTGAAAACTGATGGCGATGGCAGCTGGAAGTTCTTCGAAGCCTGCTTGTTCTCCACAGGGTAGAAGCGCTCCTGTGATGGGTTTGTGCCCCGAGTGCTCCCCTTAGGGCTCAGGGGGCTTTTTGGTGTCAGGAGAGGCTGCTGAGATGGGCTCGAAGACCTTAATGCTGCTTTGCAGGTGTCTTCTCCAGACCTTGGTAAGGATTTCAGCAGGTGGTTCAAGAGACGCGCCCCAAGGGTCTTGTCCATCCACTCGCAGGTGAGGAGGAGGTTGTGCACCTCGTGCATGCACTGAATGTACCCGGTGCTGTACCTCTGCTGCGCTTCCAGGCCCACCTTGGAGTCTGCTGCGAGGCAGAGGAGACAAGGGGAGTTGGGGAGGATGTAAGTGCACCCTGGCATGGTCCTCATTTGAGGCCTTGGCCGGGTTTCCCGTGTGCGCAGGGTCCTGGGGGCTCGTTCCTGAAGCTGAGTGCAGAGGGGAGGTGGCGTAGGGTGGGACCCGGTGGGGAACCCCCTTCCGCGTCCTGCTGGGGTGGGACGGTGGGACCCCCCCCCTTCCCGTGTCTGGATGATGCCCCTGCTAAGGGCGAAACCCGAGAAGAAAAGCAGCGGCGGCTCCGGGAAGGGCGAGCCCCGCCCGCGGGTTACGCTGTGCCCAGCTCCATCTCCCCATCTAGCGGAGGCAGCCGGAGCGGAGCCGCGCCGCCGGCTCGGTGCCCTGGCCGGAGCCTACTCGCACCACCCTGCCCGCGCTCGCAGGGTGCGGGGCCCGGCACTCACCTAGCAGCTTGCTGCTCTGGATGTTCTGGAGGTGCTTCACCGTCATTTCGAGGATGTCTGCTTTCTCCAGCTTAGACTGCTGGTGAGGAAAGAGTGCAGCGATCAGAGGCAAGGAAGGGTTTGTGACCTTAAAGAAGAGACAGCCCCCAACACCCCCCACCCCCTCAAACAGTCCCCCCACCAGCAAAAGAACAAAAAACAGCATAAAAGTGAGCACTTACATCCAGGTGAAAGGCGCCCACAACGGTCTCCTTCAGCTGGTCCAAGCAGTTATTAATCCTTTCCCTGCGCTTCCGCTCAATGAGGGGTTTTCTTAGCTGGGAGGGAAAAGGAGGAGGAAAAGTTGTGGTTGATATGTTTTCCTTCCCCTCCCTGCTGCAGCTCAGCGAGGGCAGAGAGCCCTATGCCCTGTGTGAAGCCGGATGCTCCTAGGGGACAAGATGAGGATGGAGAGTGCGCTGCCTGCAGCCATGGCCTGTATCTTGGATGGTATCAGCTCTCAAGTCTCCTGCTTCCACTCCTTTAAGGCAGAGTGTACCCAAATGAAAGAGAGAGAACTCTTTCTAAGCCAGAGAAAGGAAGAAGAAAAAACACCCATGTGGTTTATATTCGAGGTAAGCATCTTTTTAATCTGGAGGGAAAAAAATTGTCACCCTTTCTCTGTCCTAGAAGCCCACGGCCCTGGCACTTGTCACTCCTGTGCCATGCATGGGGCTGCCATTGAGCGTGTGTAGGTGGAGCAGTGCAGAGGGGACCTACCTTCCTCTCCTCCTTGGTGCTGGAGAGCTTGTGGGTGCTGCTGGCGGGGGCTGCGGCGGTCATTGTAATCCAGCCTGCCTGCCTGCCCTGGGCGCCGGGAGGACAGGGATGGGAGAGAAGCACTCGGGCAGTGGGTCGCTCCCTTCCCCGATGGGCTCTTTGCTGCTCTGCTGCTCCTCTGCCGTATTTATAACCCAGAATTAGCATGTGAAAGGCCACTTTCCTTGGCGGGACTTCTTTTCCCACACGAGGGGTCGAGCCTGGAGGTTTGTGGCCATCAATCAAAGCTGACAGGTCACTGCTTCTTTTCAATGACCACGCTGGCCCCCCCAAACGGCGACAGATGTCCAGCCTCCGACGCCGGGCTTTGGAGGGCTCTTTTGTTAGGGAAGAAGGGAAGAAATGGGCGCGCTCTGAGCAGCTTGCATGGCTCCTTGCTCAATTTGCACAGATTCCCAGGGAGGGAAACAATAGCCGGGAAGCGGTTGAGTTACACCTGGGAAAATGCCTTCTACCCATCTTTCTCCCCCTCTGTGCCCGTGAAGCGATGCCTCTCTTTACCTGCTAACCCAGGCTCCAGCCATTTTTACATCTTTGAAGCAGCCTCTTAAATTAATAATAGAGTGCTTGAGCTAGGAGTTCCTGCTCCCAGGAGTTACTATTACGAGGTAATGATGATAGATTGAAAACTGTTGACAGCAGATGCCTGTAGGAACATCGTGTCCATCACAGAAATCCTCTGGGAAAAATCTGGGAACTTTATTTACCCCTTGGGAGCCCGAATTCTCCGTTGCACATGGCTGGATGTAGGAAATAGGCATCTCTTCTAACTTTTGGCTGCTGTGTAGAATTTAATGTTAAACTTACAGGCCATTGCAGATGCAAATGAACCTAGAGGTGAGTTAGGACTGGGGGATTTTTACTTCTTTGAGGGTTGTGGGTTTTTTGTTCCTCCCCATGCTGCATGGAGGCTCAGGTGACTTTGGGGGGAAGGGTGTTTTTCTGTTTGCTCCTCTGAAATGGTAGTGCAGAAGCAGAGGGGCCTTTGGAGAGACTTGGCACAGGATGAGAACGCACTTTTATGCTTCCTCACTTCTGCCTGATCTGGGGGTGGGGGGAGTATGAAGGCGTTTTTCCTGACCGTGCTTTTGCTTTCTGAGGGTGGCTTTGCTAATGAGCAGGATTTGGCGGTGTCCTGTTGAGTCCTGCAGGTGAAGCCCTTTGGGTCGGTGTCAAATGTGTCACCTTATTGAAATGCAGAGGAAGCAGCCACAGCGGTTCAGAAGCACCGCACAGCCCCCCTGATCCACCGGTGGGATTTCCCAGCACCCAGCATAGCACGGCGGCTGCACAGCCCTCTCCCCACCTCCAGCCGTGGGTGGGGATGTACCCCAGTGATAAAAGCAAGGACATCGCGTCCCTTACTTAAAACAGCGCGTGGGTGTGTGTTTGCCTGTGTAAATGCAAACATACTTGCAGCACGTCTGTACGCCCTGCTGCCGGGGCTCACCGTGAAATCCTATCTCCAGACGTGGCATCTTGCAGGCAGAGGCTGGCTGTCAGTCAGGCGCAGGGCTGGGGTGAAGTTACCAGGTTTTATAAGCGCCCTACTTGGCAAGGGCCCGAGGCGGGCTGGTGCCTTTGTTGCGCTAGGAGAGGAGGGCCCGCGAGGGGAAGGTTAATAACCTGTCTTTGTGCCAGGTACAGGGAGCAGGGATGGGCCCCTTATCTCAGGTGCAGACACAGACAGCAAAAGGAGGTCCCACCGCCACTTGCAGGAGCCCCTCACGGCAGCCAGCCCCGGCTGCTCATGGCTGAAGACTCCTTTGGTTTTTCAAGCTTTTTCCAGTCCACCCAGGGAAGTGGAGTGCAGCTGATACTTGTGAGTGGTGTAGCTGAGGCATCCATATAGCCACGCAACTCCAGCAGCTCAGCGCGGAAGGGGCAGCGGGTGGGCTGGGGTAGGGGGGCATGGAGCAGGGACACCCCTGGCTCCGTGCAGTTTGCTAGGGTGTGCGAGTCTGGAAGCATCTGCCTATCACCTGGGCACACACCTTCTAGCTGGGTTTTGCTCGGGTCGGGAAAAGGAGACGTGCCCTGCTCCCACCCTCCCAGTCCTCCACCAGCGCATGCAGAAAGAGACACCTTCCCAAGGCAGGGGAAGCCTGAGACCACCAGGCTGCTGGCCTGGTTGAGCATGGCAGAGGAGTCATCAAATGTGGAATTGCCTAAAAGCTCTGAAAAGCATGTCCTGTGCCCACTGGCATCCCTCCCTGGCTGTGCACAGCTGCAGAGTTCCATGCATGACCCCCATGGTCATGACCCAGGGGCTGGCCAGCCCCCAGAGCCCCCAGGAAAGGTGTCTCTCATCTCTGCGGTGGTGGGACCTCCTTGTCCTCCCTTTCCTTCCCAGCCTGGACTTGCCTTGCCCTCCTCCCCCTTGCCTCACTCTGCGAGGTGCTGCTGAGCTTCAGAGTGAGTGGGATGCTCTTGGGATGTGGCCACACGTAGGCTTCCCCGGCAAAGTGGCTTCCAAGAACTGAGCGGACAGGGGCGTGCTGGTGGCCGGGTGGTGGGTGCTGGGGACAGCTGGGTGTGATGGTGGGCCAAGAACAGCACGGTGGTGGCCGGTGCCCAGCCACGGCCTGTGCCCGTGAGACCCCAGCCTCAGCGGGTGAGGCTCTTGGCTTGCCTGCGGGCGCCTGCTCCAAGTGAGCTCATTTCAAGGTTCATTTGTAAGACAGGGCCGCAGTGAAAAAGAGGAGCAGCTTTTGCTGTGAGCAGTTATTTTACACCCCTCAGCCAGGGCAAAGGCCTTTATTTCAGAGGCCAGGATTGGGGGGGTATGGGTGGGAGAGCTGCCCAGGCTTTGGGGGAAGGCTGACATCTGTGCCTGTGGGGGATTGTAGGGACCCGACGGGCCAATGCAAATGAGCATTAAAGGGAGCTTTCTGCAAACTCCCGCTTTCCTTTTTCATTGCCCACTGCCAGGTTTCACTGAAAAGGGGATTCTCCTTCATAAACAAAGGCTCCCTTTTTTCATGGGCTTTCCA
>VZTU01016798.1:0-10172 GCA_013400835.1 Zapornia atra | reverse complement strand
AAAAAAAAAAAGAAGAAAAAGAAAGAAAGAGAAAGGGGTCGGTGCTGCTTCGAGTTTTCTTTTTTGCTATTTGTCTACATTTCACACCCTGGAGAAAGAAAACAACTTTTAACATCTGTTCCTGCACTTTTTGAGAGAGAAAGAAAAGCTCTTGAAAAGGGAGAAAGTGTGGCAGATGTTGGCAGGTTCCCTCCGACGCAGATGTCTTGCTCTGAAGAAAACTTTCTTTAGGGACCGGCGGCCAGGGCTCCTCTTTGACTTGGGACACGCGACTGCCTGGTGAAGGAAGGGACGTGGGAAAGCACGGCCGAACAAAAGGGCTTATTCAAACAAACCTGAGAGCCGTGAACAATCTAATAACCAGCAGAGAAATGGTCAGCGGCCCCTGGCCCCACCGGGGAGGGGTTCGGGGCAACTGGGGGCCACGGGATAAGGGAATTTAGCTGTGCCCCCAGCACTGCAAGCAGGGATGTCCCCTCCTCACCCCCTCCTTGCTCCTTCTGGGGCATCCCTGTGCGGCTTTGGCCAAGGACCGTCCTTCTTGAGGTGCTAGATGGTCTTGGCTGGTCTGCAGACCCAGCTGTGCTGGAGCTGGCTGCCCCATGGCAGCAGCAGAGGAGATGAAGGGCAGTTACCTGGGCTAGGCTGGCCCACGGGCACTGGCTGAGCCACTGGTGAGCTCTCCTCTGGAGGGAGGGGGGAGACTGTGGGACAGAAGGGATGCCTATGCCTTTAGTTAAGCTTTTAAATAAGAGGTTCTGCCAAGAAAATAATAAACACCCCTCCCCCCCCCCCAATCCTATTAATTAGGATGAGTTGAAAGATCCTTGTGAAACTGATTTTGAGGAAAGATTTTTTAAATGGGAAGCAAAAATATGAAAAGAAAAATGTATTTCTGGTGAACCTCTATTCACACCCCTCCCCTTCCTTCTCTGTACTGGGTAAAATAATGTGATTTAAAGTAAGTTTTTGCCCTGAAAGCTGGCAGTATTTCAGTTTAGGCATTTCATAGGAAAAAAGTCAGAAGCCTAGAGAAAAGGGAGTAGAGCCAAGAAAACTCCCTTATGAAAGTAATTAATTCTGGTTTGCTGTTAAAGCTGGGCTCTGTGATTGTCCCTCTAGTTCCTCCAGGTTTGTTCTGCATCATCTCTGTCCTGGATCATTTTGTCTGGGCAGGGCTGGTGAGGCTGCATGGTGGGGGAAGCCGTGCCTCGTCCTGCTGGCGGGGAAAGCCGGGTGAGATGGAGCTCTCTTGTCTCCTTGGTGGTCAGATGCTGGGGCCAGCCAATGGGCCCAAACCCTTGCTGTGGGTATCCCTGTGTTCCTGCTATCAGCAAAGCTCTCCCTGCACAGCAGCTGGAAGCAGGAGCCATCTCAGCTGGGCTGAGGAGCCCCGTGCTGCAGGAAGGATGTTGCAGGTCACTGGAGATGTGTGCCCACCCGGGCCTGTCCCTCCTACCTCTTGCGACCCAGGGTGATGCTGCGGACCCCAGCTCCCAACTCAGCAGGACTAACCAGGAAGCCTGTGTAGCACTGGAGGGATCCCTGAACCCAACCCAGGCCCCTGGCTGGGTAATGAAATGGTTTTGCTGATGTGGCTGAGCCTTTTGCTGGGATGGATTTGCCATGGGGGCGTGGGAGGAGAGGTGAGATGGTGCTTCCGAGAGCTGCCTGGACTGCTGCAGGTGTGGCTCAGAGCAGGCACACTCCATCCCCTCTCCTTTCCAGCCTGGGCTGGGTTTGTCCTTGGATAAGTGACCACTTGCCCCTGTTCTGCAGTGTCTCTGCTGACTGGGAGTGGGAGCGTGGGTCCCCGGCCCACAGGAGGTGCCTGTGGGTGGCCGGAGCTGCCCCATCCAGTGCTCCCAGCTCCATATGCTTTGCTGGGTCTGCTTTTGCCATAGCAGCTTTCCCTTTGGCACAGGCAGTACCTGGGGCTCATCAGGTGAGGGTCAAAGCGTGGGTGTGGGAGCTGCAGTCCTGGGCGGGCAGCAGGCAGGGTGAGGTGTGGGCAGCGAGTGTGCTGCCAGCGAGGGGAGTGGGTCTGCCCTGATGGGCAACCTCAGCACACCCTCCCTCGGGGATGGGCTCTGGGCCTGCCTTGCCATAAGCAAACAGTCACGGAGGAGCGGCTGTTTTGACATGGGCTTTAGTTCTGATGAATAAAGAGGGTTTTGTCAGGGCTTTTCAGAGGGTCAGCTCTGGTTCAAGGTTGAGGTTTAAAGAGAAAGGGTAAAGGTCCCCTTTAAAGGGTTTAAATCCAAAGGGTTCTTGATAGCTGTAAATCCCAAGTAGCTTGTCCTGAAGCCCAGCGTTGCCCAGGAATGGTTTGCTCCCAAAACGTTACAGCAAGAGAGGAATGTGAGGAGCAGCAGGACATGCCAGTGTGGTGACTGGATGCGCTGGGTCTGGAGGGTGCTGGCAGTGCCTGGGCAGGCAGGCTGTCTCCTGGCACACTGGCACACAGACCGCAGCTGCTCGGAGATTACTCACTGCTGGATGGCCTGGGGGGACCAGGGCTACATCTCCAGGCTGGCTCAGTTCAGTACATTGTACCTGCCGTGCCCCATCTCAGGCTGGTGCAGCAGGGTCTGCAAGGGACTGTGTGTCCCACAGCCTGGGCAGGACGGTGCTGGAAATGAGCTGGGGTACAAGAGCAAAGGATGATTTCCCTGCACTGTGTGGAGAAGAGCTTTCGCAGCCCTTTGCAATGGTAAGGATAGCCAGCTGAGAGCAGTGCCCTGACGCAGCAGTCACCATCCATGGTGGGACACGGGAGCGAAGGTGCCATCAGAGCTTGCAGTGAGGGGACCTGTGGCTGTGCTGGGGAAGGCTGCTCCTGGCACCCTTTGTGTTGAGAGGTTGTATTGGTTACATCTTCAGGGCTGGGTTGGCACCACCTGTTCTGGGTAGACATTTTTGGCAGAGGGCTGGGAGGCAATGGGAGTTGAGTGGTGAGAGTGGAAGAAGCATAAGGTATCTGGGAGGTGAGTCTTGATGTCTACGGGTCAAGTTGTGGCCTGTTGAAGCAATGTTCAGTGCAATTGATCAGGGTGTAGACAGGGGTAAGAGCACAGTTGGAGGTTCACCTCCCCCAAAAACATTTACAGGTGGAGAGCGAGAGGACATGCATGGCCCTGGACAGTGATACACGTAGTGTTTTTGTCCTAGGAGAAGCCCTGCTCCAGAAGTAGCACCTGTAAATTCTGCTGACGTCTCTTGATCCAGTTCCTTTACTGAATGCCCCAAACCTCACTAGCACCAGTGTGGCTTCCTTGGAGCCAGCTGTCTTCAGGAGTGGACTCCTGGGATAGGAAATAATTACAAGGCTAGTATGGGCTGAGTAATTCCCAGTTTCTCTTTCACACACCCCCATCCAGCTCAGTGTTAAGGATCAGCTGATGCTCCTGCAGTTGCCTAAGCTGTCTCCTGCCTGTCAGGTTAGGAGTGCTCCCGGGCCTGGAGGAAGTCTTATCTGCTGTTCTGCAGTCAGAAAGCTGCTGCCTGCAATGCAGCTCCTAGGCCAAGAGAGCCTCGTAGGAAGAGGTGAGCTGCATGGATGGTGACAGGCTGCTAAGGTTGGCCCCTTGCCTGTGCTAGAGTTGTGGGATGAGGGGAAAGAGCCAAGCCTGGTGGGGACAGCATAGGGGGACTTTGAGGGGGCAGTCAGGGGGGTTCTTGATGCCTCATGGGACATTCCAGGAGTTGTTTCATTCAGGAGGGTGGCACTGGGCTTTCACCCACTCTGTGCATGCGTGATATTGCCAGATGTCACCTGGTAACAAGCCTCATCTATAAGACAGCAGGTACTTGGTTTATTCAGTAGGCTTTGCTTTCACGGCAGCATTTGTGCCTGGCTCCTAAGTGGGGCTCAGCACCCCACACCCAGCCCTGTCACATTCTGTGTCCCAGCCCCTGCACATCCCGCACAGCCTGTTTCTTCTCAGCTTCTTGGTTCCTGAGGCTGCAGGAGGACCTGGGTTAAGTTTCACCTTTGTGAGACAAGCATCTCTTCTGTGACAGTGAGTAAACGCGGCTCTCGTCCCGGCTCGGCCACATGCCAGCAACAGCTTGCTTTTTATAGCACGCGTGTATACGTGTACTGACACCACATCCTGACCCCCTGACACAAAATACCTTGTCAGCATGAATGAGGCAATGAGGCCAGTCACCATGAACGCGCTCCAGGGAGAAACGCTTGCTGGGGTTTTTGCATTTGTGGCTCAGTCTCGGCACAGCCCGGCGGCTGCTGGGACAGCAGAAAACACAAGGGTTTAGGATGGGAGGGCAAGAGCTGTGGGGTTGCTGGTCTTTGTGAGCCAAATCCATCCTGGATTGTACAAAAAATCACATCCTGCCCTCAAAGATGATTTTATTAGTCCCTATTATTATATCTAATTTTTTTACAAAACAAGCAAAAAGGTTTATGCTACTTTTTGTTTTATAAATCCTGTCTGGTTTTAACCAGCTCTCCTCTTTAATTTCAAGACTATCCTTTTTTACATGGATGAGGACTTCTTATTCCTCTGGCAAAACCAAAGGGCGTAGGAAGTCTCTCCAGCTTTTGGGGCACAGTCATTCGGTTGGAGGAAGACCAGAGCCCTGATGGGGTGAAGAGCACCCAGGAACTGTGAGAAGGTGGGTGATGCTCCCTGGGCTGATCTGTGAAGGGGAAAAGCAGAGCCCTGGACTTGTTTCAGCTTCATTCTCCAATGAGGCATGTAAAAATAATACCCAAACACCCTGCTGTCACAGCCCTGTTTTACTTTCCAGTCTATTTTTAACATCAGGAGCTGTGCCCTGGGTTTGCTCTGTCAAAAAGCAAAAGAGGCCATGACACACATGAGCTGCCTGAGGAGTTTTCCAGAAGAAGACCTGTGATCAGCTGGGTGCTGTGTTTTGGAGGTGATGTTTCTCCCCGTCTCCCTGTTCTTGGTGGGCACACATACACACGTGCAGACAGCAGCTCACATGCACACCTGGTCACAGAAGATTTTCAGAAGATACAGGTTTTGCCACTGAAGGTTAAATAACTCACTTCTGAAGGAAAACCCTGCTGAGCTGGGGAAAAGGGGCTCAGCTGTTCCCCAAACCAGTGTCTGACTTTGAAAGTCAGAGCTCTGGAGTGCCCTCCTCCTCTGGAGCCAGGAGTCCCATCAGGAGGAGGAGGAAAGGCACGGAAAAGCTTCTGAGAGTCTCAGGAAAGGTCCCTGCACCTATTTGCTGGAGTGGTTTAACACAGATTTAAGTGTCAAGCGACAGAGCAATGGTTTCTGCATTCACTCAGCCCCACAGCAGCTGAGACCTACTCCAGCTGAACAGCAGCACGAAGCCCATGCCATTCGCTGCAGCAGTTTTCTGCTGTAAAAGCCAATTAATTAGTTTCTGTAAAGTCCTTTGAAAGGGTAAAGCAGTAAGTAAGTGCATAGCAGCATTATCCAGAGGGTGTGGGATTCAAAGCTTAAAGGGTACTACTGAAATATGAACCGAGCTAGTAACCTTGGTTCATAATTTCTTTAAAATGTAAAAGAATGGGAAAAGATCTGAAAAAAGCCCAAACCCGCCAGTAGTTCTGGTAGTGCTGAGCCTGAGGGAGAGTCACCAGAGCAAGGCAGCTCCCTGGAGGATGAGCAATTGGCTTCCATTTCCCTTCCCCATGCTTCCAGCCTTAACCTACCAGCGTAACCAGGAAAACCCTTTCTCCTTCAGTAATTTTCTGTTTTGCACTTGATTTGGTAAAACAGGGAAAATAAAAGCGCTGGGGAAAAGCCAGGAGCAAAGCAGTCCTTACTGAAAGATTGATGGGAAATTCAGGTTGGTAGAGAAAGTTCCTGCAGTACCACTGCAGGAGCTCTGCCTCTCTTTTCCCAAAGCCCCATGAAGCATTTATGTGGCAGCTAGCCCTTGCACAGACCCGTGAATCGAGGCTGGCTCACAGGGATGATGGTCATCAGGCATGTTGGGGTGGCCAGTGGAGAAAACATCCCCCACCAAGAGCACTCATGCAGGCTGCCCACCCGGACCTAGGCTGTCTTCTGCCAGTGCTTACAGCTCAAGCGTTAAAAGGATGAAAGCTACAGGCTCCTTCCAATATATGGAATATCCTTTTTAACCATTTCACCAGTGTTCAGAGCCTCATGCGTGATTTGGGATTCATAGATAATATTTGTTTCCTGTTCTATTGAATTAATGGATGTATTTGGCTAGTTTTTAAATTATTTTTAAAAATACCCCAAAACTCTCAGGAAATACATTCTTTTACAGTGTTGTTCTTCAGGGTGACTTCTGTTATTTCATGTTTACCATGCTGATGGAAATCTGGTTTTGGTTTTAGTAGCTGATTCTCACTGGAATGGATGTTGCACTTTTTATAGATAATTTTCAATTGTTCCACAGTAATAAAAAGTTTATTAAAAGGACATGGTTCTGCAGAATGACATACTGCTCTTCTTAGTGTCCAGAAAAGGGATTCACAACAGATTTTTTTTCCCCGTGTGGTTCTTCGGGCAATTGTTTTCTGATGATCTTTACATGCTGCCCCTAGCTCTTGTGATTTCCAGTCATTATAAAAGCATGTTTTAATTCTGAAATGGCACCTTGAATCGAGAGTAAATCATAGCACCCCTGTGTGAAAGAACCCACCCAACTGATATGGATGATAATTACATTTATTTGTGTTTTTACTGTAAAAAGTTGGGGGGGGAGGGGGAGGTCTGTTTGTTATGTATTAATTGAACAAGTTGAAAGGCAACAAAATGTTCACACAGAGATGTTTCTTTGAGAACAGCTGCAGTAGTCTGTGGTGAGCAGCCCCAGCCAGTAATGGGTGAAATGCAGCTTCAGGAACAGTCACAGGCATGTGCGAAACTTGGGTGATTAAATTCAGCCACTTCAGCTTGGGCCAAGGCCCACGGAAAGACTGAGGACTCTTGTTCTCCTGAAGTTTAGGATATTGAGCATAACTGCAGTTGTCCCTATGACAAATATTTCCTCCCCAAAGCCTTTTCCCTGAAACATGTTGCCCGGGATGGGGAGCTCAGGCTCAGGTCTGCAGATCACACCAATGCATGCTCGTGCCCAATCAAAACATAAGCTGGATGTTGGGTCTGTGCTCTCCTCTTTGCATATTTGTCAGGGCAGCTGGCAAGAAGACCCAGGTTATTTTTTTCAAATGGCTCGTGCTGTGCCCGTTGAGTTGGCTGAGGGGTTGGCCAGAGTGTCTCCATACCCCATACCCACCGCATGGTGAGGTGGTGACATGCACGAGGCACGGCCAGTTATTTCCACCTTTCTGGGCCAGTCCTGATTTCCTGTGAGGTTTTGGGCTCTGCACAAAGGAGCTTGTGCTGGGAGCTCTCATGTGTGCCATGGCCAGTGAAACTCGCCGTGGGCCTTCTTGTAGGAGTGACATGTACCTTGTGCGGGACTGTGCCCATTTGGGCCATGGGAGCGATGTACAAAAGCACACAGCAGGCTGAAATTGCTGGGGGGACACTGTGTGGGACAGGGCGAGGGGACTCAGGACCTGCCCCTGCAGCAAGGTAGCTGGGGAGAGGAGGAACCACCCTCCAAAAGGAAGGGGCACTTGTGTCCTGCTGTATTACAGCCATGGAAAAGAGAAGAGAGAAACCAGGCGATGAGTTACTTCTCCTGCGGTAAGTCCTGAGGAAGAGGAGGGCACAGCAGAAGGATTAAGACATATGCCTTGGTCACTGGGGATGGAGTGGGACAGAGACCCCCGGGGCTGCTGGGGGACTAATTAATGCACAGTGGATGTCTCCGTCATGGCTGTGAATTAGTGAATTGCTAGTGTACTAAAAGCCCTCTCACATGTTGAACTTAATTCCCATTTCTAAGAGCTTATGAAAGCCATGCTGTCTTTGCTGAGGGGTTTCCCTGCCATATGCTAAATGGGGGTAGTAATTGCAGTGAACCCATTACTCCCATGATCTTTCTTCCAGTGGTCATTTGTAAAGCAGCAGTAGTGTCCATATTTCAAGAGCCGGTGTCAAATCCCCGCACCAACGCTTGCCTTTAATTCTCTCTTCTCTCTGTCAGTACCCTGAATATTATCTGTTTAAACTTGAATGCTTTTAGCATAATTACAGGTTAACAATTTGAAGTCAGACATACACGGCCTTTCCACGTTGGCTTTGAGAAGAGTGATTCCCAAGCTCACAAGCAGGATATGTGAACTGCCAGTGTTTCGCTGACCACAGGCAAGCTTGGCAAGCTGTTCCCCAGCATCCCATCAGCTCATGCCGGCAGCATGTCACCCCTGCCTGCTCCAGCTCCAGAGCTGCTTCATCTTTTTGTATTTTTTTATAGGAGCAAGTATATATTTGAGGGATATAAGCAAGTATACATAAATATATATACATATAAAAATATATATACACTTGCCCTTACATATTTTTATATGTGTATATACATCTTTATCTATCTCATATCTATATAATATAGATATATTATGCTCCCATGTCCTGTCCCGTAAGGTGCTGAGCATTGCAAGGCTGGCTGGGGTAGCCCCCAGTGGCACCAGCATGCTGCCAGGCTGGACCTGAAATAGGAGGTCCTGTTCCAGGGAACCACCCCCACCAAACCAGCGCTGCCGCAGCTGCCCAGCCACACCACCCAGTGCAAACTCTTCTGCGCTTCCATGCTGTCGGACCCAGGGACGGATCCAAGTGTGGTCAGAAACATTTGTCTGTGTTCAACAGTTCACAGCTGACTAAGCAAGCCGATTCAGGAAGACCTCTTAGCCGAGCATTTTGCGTGTTCTGTGAAATCTTTTCCCAGTGGAGATGTCGCGGGGAATCTCTTTTTTTCTGCTGTTAGGAGTTGTTTCCTGCAGCACATCACAATTGAGCCCAAGGAGATACCAGGGTGGGAACTGGAGGAGAACAAGGGGACCTTGTACAGGGGAGTTGCAGGCAGAGACGTGCGAAGGGTCCAGAAGTGAAAATCCACCTCACAGGGGTGAGAAGTTGGACTGTGAAATACTGCAGGTTGCTGCCAGGCTGCTAAAAGACAGGGTTAGCACAGAGTACATGGACCGTGCATCCAAAAATGCAACACAACAGGGCAGCACAGCGGCTGAGCACGCTGCGTGGGTACGCCAGCCACACTGCTGGGTTTTCTCAGACAGATGGGGACCGATGTGTGCTCTGTGCATAAAGTTTTTTTTAATTTGGTAACCTTCCAGCTGAGAGGAAGGGAATGCCCAGCAGGAGTGGGGGCAGAGAGGAGACCCTGCAGTCCCCAGAGGAGTACGTAGGCCCAGCAGCCCCATTGCACCGTTCCAGGTGTTGCTGCAGGGGCTGCTTTTGCTTTTCACCCACCCAGTCATCTCACCACTGCCAGAGTACAGCCTCCCTCCGAAACACCAGCGCGCTTAGCTGTGAGTGCAGTCTAGGTGAGCGGAGCTTCGGGCCCTCCCCACGCCACCCAGCAAGAGCTGCCGTGTTCAGCCACCCCATGTCCCGGTGGGAGCCCGCAGGGCTGCCGGAGGCGGCTTTGCCCACACGCCGCCCCTTGCCTTTTGTACGGCAGACAAGGTGACCACAGCACGTGAAATTCAGAGCAGCGACATGCTGCCACAGGGAAAAATTATGGCATCGAGAAGCCCGACGCAACCCTTCCCCTGCGATGTGAGGGTGAAGCGCAGGAAAGGGATGCAGAGGCACACAGTGAAAGAGAAGCTGAGGACAGCTGCCGGCTGGAGCTGTACGGTGCAGCAGGGCTTGAGGGACGCTTCGGGAAACCAGGCCAGCAAGTCCCACGCTGCCGCACGGCAGCGACACGCCAGAACCCGTGGTGGGCAAGGCTTCACCTCATGCCTTGTAGGACATGCATGACTTGTTCCCTAAAAACATCTTGTTATGCCTTAAAGTGGCACCGTGTATCACACCGCAGTAATGGACGGTACCGGATGGATCTATGCTGGGACAGACGCGGGGCCACGTTTCCTTTGATTCGGGCCAACCTGCCTTTGTCACGGCGGGAGTACCAGGGGAGAGTGTCCCGCCGGGGCACGGGGGCAGCCCGGAGCCCTTCCCCGCCGCGATGGGAACGAGCAGAACACCTTTGGACTGTGATTCACCGGGGCAGCCTGACGCGCGGGGCCGGCTCAAGTCCGAGGCCAAGGCACGGGGCGGTGTCAGAGCCCCACG
>VZTU01016790.1:752-74733 GCA_013400835.1 Zapornia atra | reverse complement strand
GTGGGGCCTGACCAGGGCAGATCCTACCGCCGGTCGCAAGCATGGAGCATGCAGACAGTCCTGACAGATGCTCGAGCTAGAGAAACGTTAAAACCTCCAGCACGGCTGAGGGTCCTTGTTTGAGAAGCCAACATGCAGACTGGCAGAGCTGGTTGTGGTCCTGCAACCCCTGCCTGCCCTGATGCCAGCTGTAGCTTGCTCATTTCCATGAGGAAAAATTAGCAGTCGGGGTCTAATAAACTTGAATTGCAAAGGGGCAAAAACCCTCTTGAAGTAGCTGCACGCTCAACTTTGCGTACTCAAACCTGGCATTTTTTTCCCACCCTTTCAGTTTTCATTAGAGTTTTTCCCTGTTTGTTGTAAAAATTTGTTTTCTTGCAGCTGAGCAGCAGATGGAAATAAACTCTGTTTCCCTTTGGCCTTACCCGCAGGATGGCGCAGCAGCAGGCTCTGAGGTTCCGTGGCCCTGCTCCCCCACCAAACGCAGTCATGAGAGGCCCACCGCCTCTCATGCGACCACCTCCGCCTTTCGGTATGATGCGAGGTCCCCCTCCACCACCTCGCCCCCCCTTCGGGCGCCCTCCATTTGATCCGAACATGCCCCCGATGCCGCCTCCGGGGGGGATTCCTCCGCCCATGGGACCTCCGCATTTACAGGTAATGGATGGGAGATGCCCTTGGTTTGCTGAGTTGGGATCCCAGGGGTTTTCTTGTTTGTTGTCATGTGTGGAAACACTAAGAGGAGGGACATTAAAACAGCAAAAAAAGATGTCAGGGCATGATGAAGCTGTAAGGCTTGTGCATGGTTTATAAACCCAGTGCCTACCTGTGGTATGTAAACACAACTGCTGTTTGGCTCCTTGGGGCAATTCTCAATGAACTGTGCTGTCAGGATGCGCTCGCCAGCAGAGCTGTACTGAAACCTGGCTTGGTGGTGGTGTCTGGTGGCTGTGCAGAGCGCAGGGTTTGGCTGTTCCTGAGCGCCCTGGAGCGGGCAGGAGTGCACACCAGTCTTCTGGGGCCGTCCCCCTTCAGCCTTCGCTCCCTTGGTGTGGTGATGCAGGGGAGGTGCAGCCGAATTCCAGGCAGATTCTAGTGTGAGCGTGCTGCTGCTGTGGGGGTTTGTGGTTACCAATCACCTAGGGGTTGGTTAGGTGGGTAGTAGCAATTGTGAGAAGTAGATGTATCATTGGTGACAAGGTGTGTTTCGTTCCGGTGCTGTGGTCAGGAGAGTGTGTTGTTAGTAGTGCACCAGGAGTTGTCAGCACACTGACAAAGGGAAACTTGACATTTGGGGAAAAACCAAAGAGTAGTCTTAGTATCTGACTGGAGCAGGTAGCCTCTGCGCTGACTTAAGTTTTCTCTTGGCAGAGGGAGAAGGCTTGTTATCACAAGTGGTGTGGGTGGGAAGGGACTTCAAAGCCCCCCCAGTACTCCCCTTGCGATGGGCAGGGATGCACTCCAGCAGCCCAGGGTGCCCAAAGCCCCATCCGACCTGGCCTTTAACCCTGCCAGGGATCCTGGGGCAGCCCCAGCTCCTCTGTTATTGGAGGTGGTGGTGTTTTTTAAACTTGCAGCGTTCGTAGCCCCCACAGCCTGTTGGGTGCAAGCAAGGTGGGTTTCTGTCTGTATCTGAAATGATGGCCATGTGAGTTGTGTCCCTACTCCTCAGAGACTCAGACAATTTGACAGGTACAACACGTTTGTGAATGAGAAACTTATCGTTTTAGTGGTGGTGCTGGGCAGTGCCCTGGCTCTGTGGGGCTGCAGGCGGCCTCGAAGGAGGTGAAGGTGGCTTAAATTCACTGTGTTAGAACGGTGACAGCTTTGGTGCTGTGAAATGCCCTGTAAAAGGCAGGAATGTGGGCAAGGCACGAGAGAGAGAACGTGCCAACACGGGTTATTTCGTGGTGTTTCAGGCCCCACTTTGTGTGTGGGTTTTGGCCGCAGGGCTCTGGGAGCTCTTTTCCCGCTGCTCAGTGCGGGGGGTTTGGCGGTGTCACTCTGCAGAGAGCTGTGTGTGGGATGGGGGAGCAGCAGGAGGGAGCAAAGAAGTGAGAGGAGGAACAAGGGCTCAAGCTGGACTTCATCTGAAACAACCTGACATCAGACTGCTGCTTCATTTTGTGTGCTGTTGTCATCCCAGGCCTGGGGTTTCAAGAAGAAATCACTCTGTGTCCCAGTAGCAGTTTTCTCTCCGTGTTCTTGAGCACAAAGCGTGTTGTTAGAGCACAGACTGCTCAGGGAGAGCTATTCATCTCATTGAGACAGTCTCAGCTGATCAGAAGCCCTGTGGAACCAAAGACTAAAACAGTGTGTTTGAGGGACAGGAACGGCCCCGGTCACCTCATTAAGTGTCATCTTTTTGCTCTGTTCAGTACCAGGCCTGGTGTGTTCTGTGGTGTGTCTTCATGTTCAAGACAATTTCTGCCTACTGCATGTTTTGTTCTGGTGCTCTGTGATTCCCTTTTCCCTCCTGGTGTGACACTGGGGTGCTCTACACTACCTTGGGAGCAGTGAAGGGTGTCAGAGCACGCAGTGGGACTCAGACTGAGGGGAGAACCCGACCTTGCTTCCTTCTTGCAGTTTCACCAGTCAGCCAGAGTTAATTTGAAGCCCTGAGCCTAGCTGCTGATAGGCATCTTGGGTTTACATTCTGAACATGCGTGAGCTCTGAGCTGTTACATCACAGCTGTTTTGTCATGCCATGCAGCAAGCCTGTCTCCTGCAGCTCATTACTGTACAGGTCTGAATTTTTCATGCCGTGCCAGCACTGCGCTCTGCTTTGTGCCACACGGTTGGGTTCAGCTTCTGGTTCTGCTTGTGCTGCAAGGGGAGACACGATGGTGCACGGGCCAGCGGTGGGAGTGGAGGAGGGGTGTGCTTGGAGTGGAGCTGAGGGGCAGCTGGCTGTGCCCCTGGTACCCCCTCCTTGCTCCTGCCCTGGAGCACCCTAAGCCCTCTGGGGGAAGCTGCAACAGTGGGCAAGAGGTGAGCTGTACTGGGTTCCTCTCATGAGAAGATGGTGGAGGAGCTGTGGGGAGGGAAGGAAGGCTGCAGTGACCTCCGTGTCTTTTGTTGTGTCTGCGGGGCTGGATTTCCTGCTCCGGGCCAGCTTCATCAGAGCTCTAGTCTGCCTGCTCTGGGGTGTCAGCTAGTGCAGCACCAGAAGGTCTTTCTGACCAGGGAGCTGTCTTGGTACAGCCATTGGGAACAGAAAGTTCTTTGCATCACGAGTTCAGCTGGAACTGGACTGATGGAGTTAATTAGGTCACTTGTAGGTGTATGCAGAAGTTAAATAACTTGGTGGATTTTGTCAACTTTCTTTGTAGTGGGGGAGTGTTCACCCTGCTTGTTGGGCACTGGAAACTGCAAATAGACAAGAAGAATAAAAACTTAGGGTGCCTTGCATTAGAGAGCAGGGCAGTTCTGGATTTCCTATGGCGATGCAATAAGGAAAATCAATTTGATGTTGTTTTTAATTTTATCTTTAATTAGCACTTGTTAGAATTCTATTTAATGGGGAATCAAGAAGTATAATGGATTGTAACAAAATCCGCTGCTTTGCTGTGCCAGTAAGTTGGATGATTGCTTGTAATTTTTTTATTGCTTCACTGGGAGGGTCATTGTGTGACTGTTCCGTGGTCACTGCCCACAGGCGGGGAGGTCTGAGTGGCAGTTACTACTCAAACAGCTCTTTCATTCTTTCTCCTTGCACTGGGATATTTTTACTCTTCCTGGGGAGGAGTTTTCTCTCGCCCCACTTCTTTTCATGCTACTTTTTTTCTGGTGCATTGTATTTATGCTAGCATCCCCAAAGTGAAGTGCTTACTGCAGCTGCTCGGCCGCGGGTGGTGGCTTGTCAGGAGGCGCATTCCCAGAGCTGGGAGTGCTGGGTGGCTGAAGAAGCTCTCAGGAGCTCTCATGTTGACCTTCCAACAGTTGTACTGCCTGCTGGTGCTCTAACAAAAGAAAACTCTGCTTGAATATTGTGCTATTATTGTTGTTATCATCACCGTTGTTGTTGTTGTTATATGCCTTTAGAGACCACCATTTATGCCTCCTCCCATGGGTAGCATGCCACCGCCTCCTGGTATGATGTTCCCTCCAGGAATGCCGCCTGTCACTGCCCCGGGAACACCAGCGATGCCCCCGGCCGAAGAGATCTGGGTAGAAAACAAAACTCCAGACGGCAAGGTGAGGTGGTGGCCAGACACAGCCGAGCAGCAGGCCTTGGCCGCTCTCGTGAGCGCCTTGTCGGACACAGTCTTGCTGTGTGGCACATCCTGTGCTCTCGGCTGCCCTCGGATTGATTGTCCTGACGCAGGAGCGCCGGGCCGCTCACAGGTGCTGCTCTGCAGCTGAGCAGCAGTTTGATCGTGTCGTTCTTCGATCGCAGGTGTATTTCTATAACGCGCGCACCCGCGAGTCGGCGTGGACTAAGCCAGACGGGGTCAAAGTCATTCAGCAGTCAGAGCTGACGCCGATGCTGGCTGCACAGGCACAGGCACAGGCACAGGCAGTTGGTGCCTCCACACCGACCACCAGTAGTCCTGCGTCTGCGGCTTCTCCGTCTACGTCCTCAAGTACTCAGTCCTCCACAACCTCCACCACAACCACAGCCACTTCGGTTTCCCAGACGATTTCCAGTGAGTACCTGAGGGTTTCTCTGTGTTGGTGGGGAGCAGATGGTGGGGATGCAGCTTTGGGAGTTACTGCAGCAAAAACTTGCTGTCCGGGAGGAAGTTGTTTCGACATTAAGCAGAGGATGGGTTTAAAGTACTGTATTTAATCCAGAGGAACCTTGCATGTGAACCATTTTAAAATTTTCTTTTTATTTTCCCCAATGTGAAAGACTTCAGGAGATTAATACCAGGTCAGCTCTTTTCCTGTAGGCCTTTGAATAGTTCTCTTCTGCTGTTATCACATCATCTCAAAGCTATTATGTGTGCATTTCCTTTTGACTGTAAATAGATTGTTTCTGAAAGTTACCTCACAAGAGAAGTTAATTGAGCTCAGAGTTATAGTTGTAGCAATTTCCTCTCTGTTTCCAAAATGGTATCTGTTGCTTTGAGAGGCTGGATCTTGGAGTGCTGCTCCTGGGCTGCAGAGATGTGGTTGATGGCAGAGCAGAGCTCCTTCTGCTGTGTGACTTCTATTAGTGTTATTCTTCTGAATAAGCCTCCAAAGTTCCCAGCTGCTAGTTGCACAAAAAAGGAAAAGGACAGTCCTTGAAGCTGTTATTGTTCGCTCATGAGCTTTGAATAATAGTCTGAAGGCTCCTGTTGTTCCCATGGGCCCAGCCTTTGCTTTTAAGGGGGTTTTGAGGAAGCCTCAAGGGGAAAGGGGACTGAATTTAGGCAACATGCACAGAATGCATGTTTATACATAGTAACTGCATATAATGTAAGTCGTATGATCTATACTGTACTGTGCATATATATGCTACCAAAGGCCTCTAGTGCAGAGCATCTGTAGAGAGATGTGCCTTGTACTGCTTGCACGTGAGCAGGCAGTGAGTAAGATGGGCTGGCAGGAGCAAAGCAGGGTACGCTTTTGGGAGCAGGTCAGTTGGTGTCACCACCTGCACGTGGGGCAGCAGAAAGCACAGCGCTTCTGCTCATCAGGAGCCCTGTTGTTTGGCAGCCTGGGGCACAGTAGCTGTGCTGGCAAAGATGCACACGGAGGCCAGCCAAGGAGTATGCAGATGAGCAATTACTGTGCTCTTCTAACTCCAGCTGTAGAGTTGCATCCCCTGGAATTATTTCATCTTTTCCCTCTAACAAGTGAGACAGGTGAAGCTTAACTCGCCCCCTAACCCAACCTTTAGAGATCTGTGTGGGAAAGGGAGTCAGATTTGAGCAGCCCTCAAATGATGCTTTCAGTTACTGCTGGAGGGAAGACAGATCGTTAGAGCAGCAAATGATTTGTATCACTCAAAGCATTTTAGGGCCTTTGTTTAACTTGAAAGGTAGCATAGTACCGAGTTCAGCTTAACTGATTTGCTGAGTAGCAAGAACCAGGAGGTGAATGCTAGCTTCCAGCTAACCCAGGCTTCTGAGAACTGATCCTACTCCTGGAGTAGCACCTCCTGCACCTTCTCTGAAGCAGAATTTCCTCATACCGAACGCTGAGAGTCTGTTCCACTTCTGCCTGTTCTACCTGCTAAACTTTGTCTTTGCTTTCAAGAACTGTTACTGTTGGTGTCTGTGCCTAGGTGATAAATATTTATAGCTTTTAAAATAATTTTGTAACTTTCAGACTCGGCCTGTAAAAAAAGCCTGTGACTTGTGGCTGAACTTCGCTCCTATCTGGGACTGATTTGACCTAGGCCTTAAAATAAATCACATACTGACTGTCTCCTCTGTTTCCCTAAATATTAGTGAGAGCTGAGAACTTTCTGAAACAGTTCACAACAGTATTATTTAAATATGCAAATCCTGGTGTGTTCCTGGGAATGCTGGTAGTCTTTAAATACCAAAGAAAATGCACGGTATGCCCATATGTAATACGGTCCTAGCTTGGTGTGGTTTCTTTTTAATGATCTCATTATCACAACAGATTCCCCACCCCCAAATCTAGTGAGTTTGCAAGGCTGCTCAGTGAGTTTCATCAGCCTTGTCCCTCCTTCTGTTGGGTAGCACCTCCAGACAGCGCTGCTCGTTCTGGGTCACGCTGCCAGGGTCACCGAGCTGGGTGCTGCTGGTGTGTTTTCCCACTGGGAGGCACTGAAGACCAGCAAAGTTCTTGCAGCTTCTGAACAAAAGTACTTTCCTTGTCTGGGCTCGTTTACACGTTTTGTAATTGCCATTTCCCCAGTCTTGGCTCACACCTCAGCAAAGGCAGTTTCAGAGGGGCTGCTGCCCTGCACTGGGCCCTGCTGCTGTTCCAGGGTAGAGCACCTGTGTGTTTGGCAGGGGAACAACCTTTTCCCATTTGAAACTCTGTAGCGCTCCCGATCTGCCATTCCCTTCAGGGATACAGCAGCTCTGTCTGTCCTTTGGTGCACCCTTGCTGCTGCTATGGAGACTTGTCAGGAGTAAAGAATGGGACAAATTAAAATCCAAGTTGACTTTCTTTGTGAATGTTCCATGTTACAGAGCAGGCAAAGGGTTTTTTTTGGTCACAGAGTGTCTTCCTGCTGATGGAATCTGAGCATATCTGCTTGTGTAATGTCTTGGGAAACAGAGAGCCAGTATGTTTGCAGCAAATATATTGTAGTGTCTGAGATACAAGGTGTTCTTTGTTTTTCTTTATCAGCACCTACCACACAAGACCAGACCCCGAGTTCGGGTGTTTCAGTTGCCACACCATCAGTCAGTGTTTCAACCTCTGCTCCTTCTGCTACACCTGTGCAGACTGTACCCCAGCCAGTCCCACAGACATTGCCTCCTGCAGTTCCTCATGCAGTGCCTCAACCAACTGCAGCAATTCCTGCTTTTCCACCAGTAATGGTACCTCCATTTCGTGTCCCCCTTCCTGGCATGCCTATTCCACTTCCAGGTAAATTGGCAAACTGTAATTGTCTTGTCTGCTACATGTCCATGTTGTCGATTTGTTTGCACTCATGTGTCCACTGTGTATGGAACTTGCCTGAATCCTCTCCGCTCAGAGTACTTTTGAAAGAATTCAGGGTTAGCAGACAGACTTTTTAATTAACAAAAGAACATGAAATTTTTTGACTTCTAGTTCCTTGATATACATTTCAGAAAACAGCTGCATTAAAACGTGTCAACCTTTTTCCTTTAGATGGTAGGAAAGTGCAAGAATGGCACTAAACGCTTTGTAATCTCAAGGCACGTGTCTATCTTGTCTTACTTGAAACAAAAAAAACCTCCTGGACACAATCCATACGTGACTGATAATTGCGATAGTTTTTTTTTCTACTTGATTGATTCAGACCTTAAGTCTTGTGCATAAGTACTTGGATTATAGCCAAAGGAAATTAAAAGGAAATACATTTATGAGCAAAAAAAATTACTGTTTAAATGCATCGCCCTTGAATGATGTTAAGTGTTTCCAGTTCTCTTGGTGTGCTGCTCAGGTATGATGCTGAATGCACACACAAAATGTTGAGGTTTAACCTGAGGACTGTAAGGAAGGCGTTGGAGATGCTAGGGTGTTCCTCATGGGCTGTCGGTGTGAGGTCTGCTGAGAGGATATCTTAGAGGCAGCCCACTGGTGCCAGGGTAAATCTGTCATCCTAAGTTTTTGTGAAATACTTGGATGCTGCAGAGGTCTTCCTAAGAGGTAGCTAAAGCCACTGATTGCTTAAATGCCATGTTGGTTTGCATGGGTAAAGCCGAGTTCCTGTTTCAGTGTCCTCAGTGAGCAGTAGCTGATGATTTCCTTCTGCACAGGAAGGTTGGAGGCTGCAGTCGGATCGGAGTTAGGCTCTGATCCAGAGTTACAAAGCTGCAGCTCTGGGCAGCACCCTCGTGCGCTGGGCTCTGCAAGGCGAGTGAGGTGACTTCCCTGCTGTCCTCGTAACGTGGTGCTGCAGCACGTACGAAGGGAGGCCTCTGCCTTCCCTTGGCTGGGTGAGAAGCCACCCTTCAGAACACTCCTTTGATAAAGGATATAGGCCTCAGCATAGTTAGCATGGGTATTAGCATGAGCCAGAAGACAGGACCAGTTTTGAGTTGCTTCTGCTTTTAGGACAGTGTTCTGCAATAACGGGGGAAGGTGCTTGGGTCTGTCATTTGCTCAAAGGCAATCGCAGCGTGGTGGCCTTTGCTTTGAGACAGGGCCGTGGTATTCGAGGTGGGACAAAACATGGGTAAAGGACAGAGGGTGCGTTCTGCTACCTCTGTGTTTGTGGGTTTGGAGGAACAGTGATAAGGGTTGAGCCTTGAAGGTGGTCAGCTGAATGTTCCTGACTGTGATTTCAGATGCTGACAGCGAGGCATCAGCTGCGTAGGGTGCCAGTGAAAATGGGGGCACTGCGGGGTGTGCTTGGCTTGGGCTCCCTTAAACTCTCAGTCACGGAGTTCTGGGGTAGTGTGATACAGAAGGAAAGAGCAAGAACACCAATCTTCTTCTTAAACTCATTTTTGAGAAGTATTTTTTTCAGAACTTTCCTGGTAGCAAGTCTTAGATCCGGCCTCTTCTGAGAGCCAGAGGAGCCTTTTGGGTGGAACCTGTGGGTACATAGGAAGGATATGGAGCAGTAAAGTGCCTGCTTCTGCTAACGAATCTTAATTTGTCATTTTTCCTGATTACAGAGTACAATCAGTCTAGTTTCAGCTAATTCTAGCTTGAATTGGTTGTAAGAGTTTATCAACACTGTAAGAGAAAAGGAAACCTTTAAAATACTTTACAGAAACAAGAAACAGAAGTCAAAATTCCTTCATGGCAGTGAAAGAGGAAGTCAGAAAGGCTTCTGGAGCTGTCCTGTGTAGGTGTTTGGGGCTTTCAGCACGATCTGCACTGGCAGCCACACTGCTCTCACCTTACAGAGACTGAACAATACCCTTGTCGAGTGATTTCAGAGTTGATTTCTGTATTATACTGTAGTAATACGGAACAATGGAAGAGCTGATTAGCGGTATCTCCTAATCTGAGATCTTAAAAAGTAGGTCTGCTTTCTCTTAATTCATACGTTTAAAGTCAGTTGTACGTTTGAGAATTAACTGGGCAGAGGAACCAGCTTGGGTATTTGCTACGTCTTATCTGCGCTGCAGTACCTGTAACTCCAGCGGTCCCACAGATGGCATTATTTATACTGACCCAGTTCTAAGACATGCTGTAACTTCCTTAACAAAACGAATTTTCAGATTAATTTTCAAGTACATCACGTGAACCCTCCCAGAACTCAGGCAAACACTTCATTCAGTGCTGTTTGAGTCAATGTTTTTGTGTCCCAATTCATACTTTTTTTTATAAAACTAGCTTTGGATTCTTTCATTGAAATTATTATTAAAGAGCATTACAATTCTGTCTTCTCTCAAATATTTTTAAAAAATAAATTGGCAGTATTTTAGTATGCGTTCCATACTCTAATGAAGAAAAATAGAAATTACTTTGATTGTAAACACAGGGGTTTAATTTCACTTTGTGCTGGAGGATTTCCAACCTCAGGTGATGGAATTGAAGTTTCTGAAGTATTTCAGTTTGAGTGTCCGGACTGGACCAGTGTAGAGAGAACTACTACAGTTTCCTTCTGCTCCCTAAAATGAAGGTTTTCAGAAATGCATCCCCTTACCCCTGTCTAATTTCCTTCTGAATTTTGCATCTAACAGAAGAGGATGAGGTGCTTCCCTCTTTGTGGCCTTTGTGTCATTCCTTAATGAGCTGGGGAGCAGAACAGTGCATGAGGCTGCCTCTTTGAGGGCTAGTTGTGGTGTTTCTGGAGCCATTTTTGGCTCATGACATTCCCAAATGTCATGTAACAAAATCTGAAGCAAACGCTGGCTGCCACCAACCCAGTGCAGCTTTGTGTACCTCTGCCTGCAGCTTCACTGCTTTAATTTCTCCTCTGTCCCCTTCTCCACCTCCAGCCTTGCTGTAGTGACTCTCATCACCTCAGCTTTCCCTCCGGGTAGAATTTGCCTTTCACCCCGCCAGGCCTTGCTAGTCTGTCTAGTTCAGGTCTGTCCTCCTCCTCTTACCACAGCAGGCTGACAGTAGCCCAGGCCGTTAGCTTGGCTTCGCCGCTGCTCCTTGCAGCTCTGGGAGCAGAGGCTGCCGGTGGGGCACAGCACCATCAACAGGGCATTTTCCTCTGGTACCGCCCTACAAAGAGAGCAGAGTTCCCCTTGGAATGAACTTAAACCCCTGAGTCTTCTGTGAAACGCCTTTTTAATTACAGCCCAATCATTTGCTGAAACAGCTGGTTTAACGTAGGCAGAAACTGTTGCTGCAGCTTAAAATTAGCTTTATATTTGATCTGGCATAAAATGCTGGAGCAAACCTGATTGAGGTTTTCTTGCTGGGAGGCTCCCCCTTTGCCAGCCGAAATGGCATTCCAAATTGTGGCAGGAGACCTGTAGCAGCCAGACCCCCGTGGTAGCTGACACTCCATGGCAGCTTTCCAACATGCTTGCTTATCCCTTTTACAGGTGTAGCAATGATGCAAATAGTCAGCTGCCCGTATGTAAAGACAGTCGCTACCACCAAGACCGGTAATTTTCAAACCCATCTTAGTTCGTTTTGTCTGTAAGTTGGCATGGTAGTGAATGTTGTTGTTTATCTTTTATTTATTTATTTGCTTCCCCCAGTGAATGAATATATATAATTTATTTTTCAAAACCAGTATAAATGCAAATATCTCATTTGGCCAGGAAATAACTTTCCCAAATAACTGTTAGTGTTAGCTTATGCCAAAAGCCCAGTCCAGTTTTCTGTAATCATTGAGTTCTGTAGTTACTGTGAATCTCTTCATGCCCATACTTCTTAGTTATTAGTTTCTTGTGTGTGGATTTTTGTTTTCCTACCTCCACATGTGTAGTGACATGGTTGTGCTGGCATGTTGGTGTGTGTGTATGTGCGTCTTAGCATCAATTTTCATTTTCAAATTGTGGGTTTAAGAAAAGCCACTTACTGAGTCTGAATTACAGCAGCAGGCAGTGTGTGCTTTCTCCTTCTGGAAAATGCTACACCCTGTTCATAGGAACGTTAGAGGCTCAAAACTTGTAGTTCTAGCCCTATACAATTTGGCTTTTCCTAGAACTTGTAATTCAAAAGATCCTCAGCTTATCTGTTTTGTTGGGATGAGTAGAGAACTAACAGGACAGGGTAGCACTCTGGCTTGCTTTGGGGATTTACTTGCCATTTTGCTTCTGCATGGGAATCAAATGTCTTTTCCAATTGGTCTCCAGTACTAAACCAAACTGTCACATGATCGGATATTACTCCATGCTCATCAGTTTCCATCCAAGGATCTGAATTAACCTTAGCTTCTTTCAAGTCAGGATTTAAGATTTCTCAGAGTTCTGCTCCATATTGTATGGCTCAAATTCAAGCCAGTGTTTTTCAAGCCGCTCTTCTTGTTCAAGGGTGGTGGGATCATCTATTGAAATGACAGCATGATTAAACACTGGAGCAGATTTAAAAAAAAATATATTTGCTATAGAGATCTTATAAAGACTTTTTAAAATAAATAGAGCACTTAATTTTGAAATATTAAAGCAAATGTCTAAAAGCTAACAGTCTTTGTGCTGTACAGAATTGCATATTAATTAAAAGGCTATCTGATTTGCCTGGTAATACGGGCATTGCTGATTGTAAAACACAAGGAGGAAGTTTTATACCAATGCATTGCTTTCCACTTCAATTCTCAAACAGTCTTTGTGTTTAATTACATAGGTTGAGTATTTGTAAACCAAGTCAGTAACATGCTAGGTTGTCACTTACTGTTTTCCTTCCTCTTTCCTCTTCCCTTCTCCCCTCCTGTGTGCAGGTGTCCTGCCAGGCATGGCTCCCCCCATCGTCCCCATGATCCACCCGCAGGTGGCTATTGCTGCCTCGCCTGCTACCTTGGCTGGAGCCACCGCCGTCTCCGAGTGGACCGAGTACAAAACAGCCGATGGAAAGACGTACTATTACAACAACAGGACTTTGGAGTCAACCTGGGAAAAACCCCAAGAACTGAAAGAAAAAGGTACTTTTTTTTTTTTTGGTAAATAGATGTATACTAGGCAAAATTCCATAGGCTGTTAATGGTTGTGTCTGAAAATGTGAACGAGAATATTTCTAATCCCTTATCTCCCTTAAGAATATTTTGAAATCCTGATTATAAGTATCTATTTGAGTTGCTGTTGAGTCTGAAAGTTACAGTCTGATTGTTTCCCTCTCTATTGTAAGAGTATTTGGTTCTGGAGTTGCTTCCAAATCCCGGGACACCTGGGTAAATGCGTGTTTCCGCTCCAGTAGAAAGTAAGTACTTCATGTACTCACGTGTTTGGGGAGACCCCAGTTGCAGATAGACAGTGAGGGGAAAACCCAGTTATTCTCAAGACTGTAAAGCAGGGAGGATGAAGATCATTGAAATGCTAAATTTTGAATCCTCACAATCTCAATATAGAAACAGATTTGGCACATGAAAAAACTAGAAATTAGTCCCCCCTGTCCACACCCATGAGTCGTATTCTGGTCGTAACCTAGCTTGTGTTTGTCTGAACCCAGTCTGTCCATGGGCGGTGTTACACGGGTGTTATTCCTCATAAATGAGGAAGGGAAGGCAAAAATCCTGGGGCTTTTATTCAGTTTATAAATAGGAAGACAAATCCAGTTGGACCTTTTACTGTCTGCTGAATTTTTCCATGACAAGAAATCTTTGCTGAGGCAAATTCCAAACACTCACACAGTTCGTGGGTTTAGTACCCATCTTTCTAGTAATTCAGGTTAAAATTAAAGGTGGTCTTTTTACTGAGTCGAAAACATCCAAGACAGCAAATTTCAATTTTTCTGAGTAAAGTTTATAGATTTTATAATTTAAAAGGCTGCAGAGCAATCCTCAGAGGATTCTCCAGAATTTTCTCTGATTTTTTTTTTTTTGTCAACCGCATTTTAAACCTGAAAGTAGCCCTCAGCATTGCGCTCTTGGTTGCAACTGCTGGCTGATGTTTTTATTGGTGTTTCAGCTATTTCTGTTGGCATGCTCAGTTAGCTCTTTACTATAATGGGCTACTTCACAGGATTTTTCAGTCCCAAGTTGATCTTGGTGCAGGAGATAATGGCATTTTTATACACAGACACTGTAAAGCCCAAGAAGGACAGAAAGTGATGAAAATACATGAAAAACAAGCTTTGTTTTGCCATTGTGCTTGGAAAACCATACTGATAAATATAGCTGTTGTGGTTCTATAATGGTTTCTTAATAACACTAAGGGAAATTCTATCTTTATTTAGAAAAAATGGAGGAGAAGATTAAGGAACCAATTAAAGAACCTACGGAGGAGCCTTTACCAATGGAGACAGAAGAAGAAGAGCCAAAAGAAGAACCTATAAAAGAACTTATAAAGGAGGTAAAAGACCTTGCAACCACATAGTCAGTGTCGGCACTTTGAATCCTACATTTAACAGGTGTGGATACATCTGTAGACCAGGCATATTGATAGGAGACATGGTTAGTAATTGAGTTGTGATGTTCCTGGGGTGACTGAAAGGCTTCCTTTTGGGGCTCCTAGCTTTTTTTTTTCCTTTTTAAATAATGAACAAAGGACATTTAAAAGAAAAATACAGAGTGAGTTAAGAAATTAGTAAGAATGTGGGGGGAAAAGTTAGGCAATTACATAGATGAGTGTTCTGCTGCTGATTTTAAGGTGCTCAGAGGAATTAAACTTGTCCTGACTGTTCCAAATCTTTAAATGAACAGCTTTTTCTTGATTTCTTTACTTCATTTGGAACAGTTTTGAAACAAAGCTCATGTGTTCACCATGCACTGTAACTTGTGAGTTGCCTCTTAGGAGGACACATCCTAGAAAATGTCTGTAGTGTTTACATTGCAGTAAACAAAATTAAACCTTGCTCTCATAAGGCACATTGTTGTGCTGAGGAAGCGTTTCAGGAAGGTGCTGGGTAACAGTTGGAGCTTTTATGTGGATTTCTGTGAACTTCAGTGTAGCTCAGTAGGCAAAAGCACAGAATTCACATGCCAGGTTTTATTATCACTCTGTCCTGTTCACTTGTGAGATAGCTGCTGGTTTGCTTATTTCTGACACAAACATTACTGCAGATTTTTGACTGGTTTGTTCTACGTCTCATTTTCAAGGATTAATTTTAGGAAAATAAATAATTATCTAACTTTTCTTTGTAAGGAACTTCACTCTCACCCCCGTATTCATGCCTCAATTCAGGGATTCCTGCAGATCTGGGAAGGCGTTTAGAGCAGGTTTAATTGGGGTCAAAGCTAAGCAAACACCTAGAGGTTTCTGAATTGACATTTTTTGGAGAGCAGCTACTGTCCACGTGTTGAAATTCCAGGGCTTCTGTTTTAAGCAGGGGTGAAGCCTAACTGAGCTGTTTGTTAGCATTGTTCCAGAATGCATTGTCTGGCATAAAACAGGTTAATTACTTTATGACAAATAATGAGCTAGCTGCCATTCCTTGAATCCCATAACCTCTTTTTTCCTTGAGGAGCCTAAAGAGGAAGAAATGACTGAAGAAGAAAAAGCTGCTCAGAAGGCCAAGCCGGTTGCAACCACTCCTATCCCAGGAACCCCCTGGTAGGTACCAGTTTCCCTACCGCCTGCCGCTGTGGGCTGCCAGGGAGGTTGCTGCTGGGTAGTTAGAACAAGGAGTAGTCTGTGAGGATCCCGTTCTTGGTGCCCTTCTGTCTTGAATAGCATTGGATTCCTCCAGGCAGCGCTGCGCGGGCACACAGCTCGTTCAGCGCAGGGTGCCTAGCCTTCCACATACTACCTGCAGTCTCTGGAGGATGCTGACAGTATAGATTTCACCTCCCAGCCCCTGTCGCCCACCACTGACTGCTGGTCTGGTACCAGACGCTGTCCGAACAGGAAGTCTCCGCTGCAGAGCCAGTGGAGCGGCTGCTGGCCAGAGCAGCCCTTCTTTTTCTTTTCTCTTTTCCTTGGCACAGATGCTCACCAGGTGCCTCTGTGTGTAATGTCATGATGAGATTACTCTTGCTGTAATACAGGTAAATCATCTGTGTCTTTATAGAATCACAGAATCGTTGTGGTTGGAAAAGACCTTTAAGGTCCCAAGCGTAGACGGTAACCTCACACTGCCCAGCCCACTGCTCACCCCTGTCCCCAAGCACCATGTCTATGCATCCCTCAATCCCCTCAGCTATGGAGACACCCCACTCCACCCTGGGCAACCTGGCCCAGTGCCTGATGACCCTTTGGGTGAAGACACTTCCCAACATAAACCTCCACTGCTGCAATGAGGCTGTGGCCTCTTGTCCTATTGCTTCTTACCTGGGAGAAGAGACCGACCCCCACCTCACTACACCCTCCTTCCAGGGAGCTGCAGAGAGCAATCAGGTCTCCTTTCGGCCTCCTTTTCTCCAGGCTAAATTCCCCAGTTCCCTCAGCTGCTCCTCACAAGATTTGGATGACCAACATAAAAATCCTACTGATGGGAAAAGGATGTTGTTTGAACTTTTGCTATTTAGCCATTGATGCTTTTAAAATTATTAATGCTTGGTATTTAAACCTGTCTCCCTTCAAATTTTCTCTGTGTTTTGTTTTCATCCCATCCCTTACAAAATTCTGACAAGATCATTGGATGCTTTTTCTCCTATTTTTTGGGCCGCTGAAGGGATGAGGCGTGTTTTATCTCAAAATCTGGTTCTGCTGTCTAAAACGTTTTCCTAGAGAAGGGCTGAGGATACTGCAGCTCCTGATAAATAGCATTTTAAAAGTGACATTTCAAATCCACTAGCAGATCAAAGGAGTCATTCAGTCTCCCATGTGGATGTAGGAATGCCTAGTAGCTGTGCAGTAAACCTTACCTGGATCTGTGTTAGGCTTGCTGTGGGCTTGGGATCTGGTATGAGGTAACAGAATGAACGAGGGCGAAGATGATACAGGACCTTGTGTCTGACTTGCTCTCTAGGTGTGTGGTGTGGACTGGAGACGAGCGCGTCTTCTTCTACAACCCCACCACTCGTCTTTCTATGTGGGACCGACCGGACGACCTCATTGGAAGAGCTGATGTGGACAAAATTATTCAAGAACCTCCTCACAAAAAAGGAATGGAAGAAGGAAAAAAACTCAGTAAGAGCAATACTGAAAAATGTCTGTAGCTTTGGAATTTAAGAGATGAGACTTCTTTCTGCCATGGGCTGTAATAAATGATCACAGAATCCTAGGGGTTGGAAGGGACCTCGAGAGATCATTGGGTCCAACATGTGGCCTTGGTATTTGTAGAGCAAAGTGCAAGTAGGGTAGTCAGGAAATCCAAATCTGCTCTGTTTGGCTGTTTAGACTGAGGATTTTCCCCCTGGAAATCAGGGGTCAGTGTGAGTCATTTGAAATCCAAAGTTGGCCACAAGTCTGTTAGTCTGCCACCAAACACCTGTGTCTTTGTCAGAACACAACAGCACTGCACACCTTGTCCTGGGTTTGGCACAAGGTTTTGTTTGGGACTTAAAAACTCTGCATAAAAATCTAAAGTGTTGTTAATGTCTGTTGCAGTGAGAGAAGAGCATGAATCTACAGAGGAAGCGAACGAAGACGAGCCAATTAAAATTAAGAAGCGCAAGTAAGTTTGCTGTGTCAGTACTGAGTGGCCTGTGGGCATAAAGTATGGGGACCTTTTCATCCGAGCAGCGTCCCTGCTGTTGTGTTCAGCAGAGCAGCAACAGTGATGGGACTGGTGAACACAATCATCAGCTTCCTGCTCGATTACTTTGGCAGCTCAAGGATTTGATGTTTCTCTGAGATAGCTGAGATTCATTTATAGAGGAAACAGCATCTTTGGAAATAATTTGAAATGGAAATAAATGGTCTGAGTTATTTAATAATCCAAGGAATATTTTGAGTGCAGTTTACCTTTAAGTAGTTTACTCCTGTCACTAGTTTATCCTGCTTGGTCATTTCCATGCACAAGGTTTTGTTGCCAGAAACAAAGATTTTGCTCTGGTTTCGCTCTTAGAAAGGTGTAAGGGTTTTGCTTAGGTCTTTTGTTCTGTTTTGTCTATTGGAAGTGATATATATCACTTCACTCTGAATTACACGCACACCCTGTTTTAAAAGCAGCTTTACCCTTGTGGCTTGTGTACTCTAGGGATGATTGTAAAGTACTTAGCAGTTAGGGCTCTTAGTAACCATATATCACCAAACAGCAGGTTTCTTTCCATCAGTGCTTCCCTGGGTGCCAGGACACCTGGGTGCGGTACAGCGCTTCCTGCTGTAATGATGGAAGGTATTCTCCATTAGAACTGCTCCCCTAGCCACAGTCTTCTCCCAGGGCCTCACCGTCCTCATCAGGGGATAAGAACAGAAGTACAGGTAGTCTAAAATCTGTGCCACATTGGGCCAGACCACTGAACACAGCCCGTGCCAGCTTCTGGGGGTCATGTGTTGGCACTGAAGTTACTGCGAGTGCCCTGGTTCTCGAGCTTGCTCAGCATGAAAGCGTTGTACCAAGCCTCAGAGAATGGCATTCATGGCTTGTCAGCCTGCACTTCCCAAGCAGATGGGTCTGTCCCGGTGTCGTTCAGTCCTGCCCTGCACCACTGACCTGTTAGTTCTGAAGTTGTGCTCTGTGTTTAATGCTTTTCAGGAAAGATGATAACAAAGATATTGATTCGGAGAAGGAGGCTGCCATGGAAGCCGAAATTAAAGCTGCTCGCGAGAGAGCCATTGTCCCTCTGGAGGCTCGGATGAAGCAGTTCAAGGACATGCTGCTAGAGAGAGGGGTCAGGAACCAGCCTGTCTGTGTGTCTGTGTGTGTGCCTGTGGGGAGGGGAGGGAGGGAGGGAGGGGGCGGCACAGGCGAATTCAGAACCTACATACAGTGCCTTGGCATAAGAAACAGTCTCATCCTTCCTCTGATCAATGGATTAATTTGGTACAAGACTCTGTATTTAAAGGATTTTACAATTATTGCAACATTTTTATTTCTAAGCAACTGAAATTAAACAGTATCAAGACTTTTTTTTTACTTTTTTCCCAAGTTAAGTAATTACCTAGTTGAAAGCTGCCATTGAAAATAAATAGGGGACAGAAACTGGACACATCCTTAATGTTTTTGGAAATGTTCCTACATGAGAAAAACAGTAAGTTCCACTTGTACCCTTAAATGGCAAACTTCTTGCTTTCAGTTAACTAACTTTGAAATCTGCTTGACACCAACCAGTTTTGATAAATAAAGTGGGCTATTAGAATATAAATTTATACACTTCCTTTAAAAAAATCAAAGTGGTTCCAGCTGCCTGTGCAGCTTTCATTTATTTCAATAACTGGATTTTATGGGATAGTTTTAATAAAACTTATTTAAGATAAGCTCAAATGTGTTTAAATCAATCTCTCTTGTAGCAGAACTGTTCACACTCATAACATTTAGAAAGGGCTTAGAGCAGGCGTGGGATAATAAAGAATCTCAAGGCTTTCTTCTGATGTGCTTTTTATTTTAATGTCACACTGTCAGTAATTAGTTGTGTGTTAGAGCTATTTTTCAGAGCCAGTTAGTGTTGAAACTTGCTACGGTAGCCTCCACCACCTATTAGTGATGATGCTTCAGGATGAGTTTGTTTCCCTCTTTTCATCAGGTGGCCTGGTGGTTTTTTTCAAGCAAAACTGCACCATTTCTGTATATTTGAGGAAACATAACCATTGGTTAAAATCTGACTTTTTCTTTTAATTAAAGGTCTCTGCTTTTTCAACATGGGAGAAAGAACTACACAAGATAGTTTTTGATCCTCGTTACTTACTTCTCAACCCAAAAGAAAGAAAACAGGTAAAGCAGAAGTGGAACTTACTCCCCATCCAGACACAGCTACCACAGACCTTATCTACATGTGCAGTCTGCTGGTTTGGTTCCTGCTAACCTAACAAACTAACCAGTGTTGCAAGGGATTTTTCTTATGGCTAGGGCTTGTCTGGAGACAGAAGCAGCCAGCAAGGAGTTCATAGCAGTGAGTGTATAGCTGATTGGGGTAATTTGCGTATCCAAATACAGAGTGTCCCTGACCCTTCTTTCTACCTCATCTGTGTTTGCTCTGTGGTGGGAGGAAAGGATATAGGAGAAAATGAAAGAAAGGGGGTTTTCCCTCCTCCTTGCATAGAGGTTAGGTGCCTCGGGGGTGTGGTTTATGCCGGTGACCGGTGTTTCTGTAGGTCTTTGATCAGTATGTGAAAACCCGCGCAGAGGAGGAGCGCAAGGAGAAGAAAAACAAAATCATGCAGGCCAAGGAGGATTTCAAGAAAATGATGGAAGAAGCAAAGATTAATCCAAGGTAGGAGCTGCTTTCTTGTTCGTAAGCATAAGCTATATTAGCACAATGTTGGGTGGGTTTAGGTAGATCAATCTCTTTCAAAATGGACAAAGAGGAGAAAAAAATCATCAGATACTGTTGTCATTTTCTTTTGTCTGCTTCTATTCACCTAACCCATGGAATAATAGAACTTGTGACGTATAACAATGTATGCATTTTAAGTCTGAAGAAGCACCCATCTTGCTGTCTGGGTTGCAGGAGGCCTCCTGATCCACCACAAGCTTTCTTTAATAACCCTGCTGCTTCTTGAGAGCATCAGCAGTCTCTGGGAAGTACCTGGGAGGTCTCCTCGGTTTGGAAGACCTGAAGGGATGTTTTTCTGGTGACAGTCTGTTGTTAATAAGGTAGCAGAATGTTCTGGTTGCTTTAATGCAGGAAGGAGTGTGTCCCCCTCAGGTCAGACCCGTTTGCAGTGGTACTGGCGAGGTGGTGACAGTGTGTGTACCAACGTTCCAGTTTGTGTTGCTAGAATTGTTTGTTTCACAACTTTCTCACATAGAGTTCAGGAAATATGTGCTTATGTCACCAGATGAGCTCTAAAGTGTTCTTTTTCAGCATCTCTTGGCTTATCTGGCATGAATTCTTCTACAGTGAAATAACAACTCATTTGTTTCACTTCAGCTTTATTTTTTTCCAGTGCCCTGATTTGGAAATCCAGTGATTTGGAAGCCAGTGTTATGTTAACTTTTCAGTTACCTCAACTCTGATAATCACTCTCACTTAGAACACCTGCCTGGTAATTTAAGAAGGTAGTTGTTTGGGCAGTTGTAGGCTGGGAAGAATGGAAGCATGGAAATGTTTTAAGCAGTTCATTGGTGGTAATTCAGAGACCAACATGGACTGTTACCTTAGCTTTAGTGTCCTCAGACTCCAGGATCTCTCAGATGTGTCGGGACTGACTCTTACCTGGTTATGGGTTGGGGTGGGAAGGAGCTGAAGTATTGTCTTGTTTAATCTTATCCTTTGTCTTCTGGTTTCAGTGTTTGTCTAAAGATATTGCTGTACTTCTGTGAGTGCCAGACTGTTTTTTATCATCTCTCTCAGTCCAACATGCTCAAGAGTTTGTGTTCCACTTCACTTAAACAGCTCTTGTCCTTCAATATAGCTGTACATTCACCTTCTAATCTTTTTGAATAAGCTACCAAATTCTCTTCTTGTTTCAATTTACCCTACAGCAACAGTAGGCTGGATTTTCCAAGTCTAATTATTTCCATGCTGTGATGAAAGCATTCGTATGATTATAAGTGTCTCACGTATTCTTGGGGCCAGATTTGCATCAGAGCTTGGAAAAAGCACAGTAGTGTTTTTTTTCGAGGTAAGTGGCAGGACTGTACCTACTGCACAGGTTGGAATCTGGCCCTGGAGGTGAGAGAATGGTCAGGGAGAGGCTGTGGGGAGTGTGGGTCGAAAGCCCACAGCGTTTGGAGTATTCCAGCTCCATGCGGCTTAGGACGGGGCTGTACAGTGCTCGCTGCAGGAGGAGGCTGATCCAGCCAGGCTTCTGTTGTGAACAATGCCAAAACCCCGTTTTCTTGGTGAACTCTTAGCATGGTTTGGCTGCAAGTGAATGTGCCCAGACAGAACGGTGGCTGAACTGCTCACCCACAAAAAGAAGGGCTTTGTAGATGAGGCTTTTCTTCCATTTCTCCTTGGTTGCATTGCAATCCCTCTTCCTACCCTGCGCTCTCTGCAGGTAGCTGTGTTCAGACAAACACACCCACCCCGCAAGCCTGACAATACCTGAACCTGATGCCTTCCTGTGTAGTTCATTGATGGAGTGTTTCTATAGTGAGACCATGGGATGTTCCTTTTCATTTTTGGCATGTATGCTAGCAGCAGTAGCTCTCTGCTGAACCTGCTCCCCAGCAAAGACAGCTCTGCCAAATGAGTTCACTTGCCATTTTGTTGCAGAACTACTTTTAGTGAATTTGCAGCCAAGCATGCTAAAGACTCCAGGTTCAAGGCAATTGAAAAGATGAAAGATCGAGAGGCCTTGTTTAATGAGTTTATCACAGCGGCAAGAAAGAAGGAGAAAGAAGACTCGAAGACCAGAGGCGAGAAGGTAAGACGGCTTTTCCTGGCTCCAGCGGTGTGCGTGGTGTGAGCCTGTGTGGGATGGGACGAGGCCAGTGCTTGGCTCCCCGGGAGCCCCCCAGACATGGTCCTTCTCTTGCTTAGAGGTATAAAATGTCCCTTTGCTCTTTCTGAACCGCCCGGTGTAAGTTTGCAGGTACAGTGACTCTTGGAGCATAGAGGGTTGAACTGTCATTGATTTGTGGGGCTGAGATCACTTAGACAGGATTTTGATTTTGGGGTGGGATTTGTTTCTATTGTATACTTAACTGAATAATCCCTGGGTTTGTGGGGGCTTTTTGAAAGTTTCCTTATCTGGAAGCATTAAGAAGAAAAGGATTCTTGCCCTGTTTGGCTGGAAGCCCCAGAACTGGCCACTGCCCCTGTCAGTGGAGGCACCAAGAACTTGAAATTCTCTGAGGGAGAAATGCAAGAAGCATTTGAATTTCAAACAGCTTCCCTGTCTTCTCTTTCCATCTTAAAAGCTAGCTTTTTAGTGACTTTTTAATCTTTTGGTAAATATATCTTATGTATAAACTGCTACTTATTAGAATTAAAGGTCAGCTATTAAAGATGAATGAGTTCCAAATGTCACTTGACCGCAGTGCCAGTAGCAGGAGCAGGCTTGGGCTGCTGGGGAGGTGGCGTCAAACACTGGCATCAGACTGCGCAGCCACTACCCCAACGTCCCGGTGTGTTGTGCGAGTGGAGAAGGGCACCTCTGAAGCATAATCATTTCTTGACGTTTTAAAGGCTGCAATATTTAGTTTTAAGTGTGGAGTCACTGCACATTCCACCTGCTAAGAGTGTGTGCAGGAGAGAAACATGTGGATTAACAGGATTGGGTTTGAGGACAGTCTCGCTGGGGAGTAGTTCTGTGCATTTTCTGCATGGGTGCTCTGCTCTAGTTCGGTTCCTACTCCATGTTTGGAAATGCCCACTTACTGCTGATATTGTCAATAAATGATTGTGCCTTCAGAGGAGAAGGGGTGCTGTTCACACTAGGCTTTTACGTGCTGCGTGTCGATGACGAGCGTGGGATGTAAAGCATCTCTGCAGCTCAGTGCGGGTCGAGACGTACAGTAATGACTTGTTCTGCTGTTGCATGATTGTTCTAAAGCTGAAAAGTTAAGAAGAGCGATTGTGTTTGTTTGCTTTTGAAATAATGTTTTTTTTTTTCTCCAAAAGCCTTTTGTAACCATTTTATGTATTCTGTTTTATAACAAGTGGATAGACTTTACAGTTATGTGCTGTGCGGCCTGTCAATCAGTTCAGTCTGACAGCTGTCAATCACTGACACGCAAATATTATGGGATTCCCTAGTGAGGAAAGAATTGGTATCTCTGTGTGGTGACTTTAGCCTCCCGCAGTTCCGGTACTTTACATTTTTTTAGTTTTTTTCCTTGTGAAGTGATGAGAGTTGTACCTGCAATGTGTTAACTGCCAAAAAAAAAAAAAGCCTTCTAAATACACCTGAAATATTTTCAGTCTTATTTTCCTTTGATTTTGAAAGTGCTTAAAACATAAAAGAAAATTTAAGGCATTTAACCTGAAGCTTTCTCAGTCTGTCTTAAAAGTCCAAAATCTTTATTTAAGGATGATCAACTTGACAGAAATCTCTAACGTAAGGGTTATCAGTTACACAATGCTTGGATTTTGCTTCATGGAATTGCAGCTTGTTGGAGCAGCCAGCTCTTCAGGAGGTGGTTTTTAGCCATGCAACTAATTCCAATGAGCCCAATGCTTCTCTGGTGAGAGGAGAGGAGTATGGGTGGGTTTGAGGGGATCGGGGAGGACCAAGGCGCTCATGTGCTGTCCTGGCTGATGAGCCTGATGTCACTTGATGCAGACCTCCCGCAGGTTTGACTGCCAGCAGCCTGCAGCCCACTGTGCTGGTGTCCATCTCAACAGTCATCTATCCTGTCAGGTCCTCAGCACTTCTCTTACACAGCGTTCTGCCTAGCTGAGCTAGTTCCTGTGTGTAGCTACACTAAGCTCACAGCACCCTGGACCTGTGCTCTGAAAAGCTTAGTCCCTGTTGAGGCTATTTGAACTCAAGGTTTGGAGAAGTTTTCACTTTTTCCTTTTTTTCCCCAATTGAAAACCCAATTGCACAGCTTGCTGTCCCTGCCTGGTGGGTGGCTGGGGCTGGACCCGTGCTTTGAGAGCATCGGGGATCAGGACACATCACTTCCAGGGAGCTGCAGCAGATGTCCCCGCTCCCTGGGAGAAGCACCATGCCATGTGCCAGTCTTCCTGTAGGCTGTGGTGCTGGGCTCAGGTGCTGTATCACCAGTGCCACGAGATGCCCGACACCGCTGCAGGATGCAGCTTTTATCCCACAGAATACCTGTGAGCTGCACAGAAACTCCAGTGCACCCTTACTTTACAGACTTCTGTAGTAATGTCTGGGAATTCCTTGATTTTTAACAAATATTTCGAATGCCATGGCTTAGAAAGCTTCATCTTTGGTACTGCATGCATGTTTTAAGATGTGTTGAAACGACATTCTTAATTGTACAATGAATAAATGGTTTGCTTAGCATTTTGTTCAGATACCTTAAGAAAAAGTGATAGAGATGTAGATGTAGAGCAACTTCCCTCTGGCACTAACCAGCTGTTTGCTAATCCCTGCTTACTATCTTAATATCACCTCTGATGAGATAGTAAAGAAAAACTGCCTATAAAGCCTTTTATGTTTATGTGTTAATACTGTGAAGAACTCAGATTATTGGGGTGCAAGGCTGCAGAGCGTCAGTCCTGCTCCTCTTGTCCTTGTGCCCTGTAACTAAACACACTGTGAGAGGATGAGGATGCAGCAGCTTGCTCACCTGCCCCAAGAACATCAGTGTTTTGCAGCTAAACTGCTTTGGCTGGGTTTCCTTTAGAGGCATGAGGAAGGGATATAAGTAGCAAAAAAATGAATGGCTTGTGGGGGTTAATTAGTGTGCCATGAAGACAGACTCTGTGCTGTGGAGCGGCAGGGCTTGGGATGCTGCGAAGGCAGCGTGCTTCACCCTGCCTCTGCATCCCTGGAGCCGTCCCCTGGCACCCCACCCCTCTCCTCTGCTTTGGGGAGGTGGAGGCTTAAATGCCAGACAGATCCCTGAGGCATGAGGCAGTGCAAGTAAAGAGAGAACATGCCCAGTGCCTGCGGTGCAGCAGGAAGAGAAAGGTGTATACCCCAGAAAAAGCCTGTGCAGTACAGGCACAGTAGCTGCTCTCCCAACTTCTGGTTCTGGGAGTTGGGGTGAGAGTGTGCTGCTGGTTGTCTCAATAAAAAACACTAACATGGCTAATCCTCTGCCAGCCCTTTGGATGGCTGTTGTCATGGCAGTGATGTGCCCCTTCCCATTGAAAAAGTCGGCTAAAACATTTCCTTAAACATTTATATATGTGTGTGTATCCACCTTAAGTGTAATTTGATTAATTGCCATTCCATATTGGTGAGATCCATCTTAGACATGGCTCCCTCCCAGCAGATCCAGTACTTGCCTCTGTTCACCCACACTTGGAGTGTGAATCCATAAATACTCGATTTCTCTAGAGCCCAGTATAACACTGCCCAGCCTCTGTGGTGTTACTATCCCAGTGCTGTAAATGGGGAATCAGGACTTGTTACTTTGAGAGATAAATATATCAAAAAGCTTAAATCAGAGTAAAATAATAAAAATTTTCTTGATGAATCATTCTTTAAAGAACATAGTTCATCTTGGATGTAGCAGATCTTGTTAATGTATCTGCTTTAGCAAAATTGACCCAAGGGGAAGTGAATTCTAGACACAGTTGTGCCTAAATTCAGAGTTGTAATGATTTCTCTGAATTGCCATGGTACATAATGTTAGTGTGCTTCCCTCTGTTGGAGGTAAGTTGATTCCTTTTTTCATAAGAGCAAACTGTTGGGTATCAAGGTGTCTTTCTCAAGTACTGTCTGTCTGTTTCTGTCTGTAAATCAGATCAAAATGGACTTCTTTGAGCTCCTGGCTAATCACCACCTGGACAGTCAGTCTCGCTGGAGCAAAGTGAAGGACAAAGTAGAGACTGACCCCCGTTACAAAGCGGTGGATAGCTCCTCGCAGAGGGAAGACCTTTTCAAGCAGTACATAGAAAAGATAGCTAAGGTACGTGTGAGCCCCTGGCTGGGCTTGGGTGTACTGCTGGTCACGTTGCTGTTAGGGTGAGCTGACTGGCTAGAGGATGGAAAAGATGTGCTGCAGTTCTGCACCACAGTTACTTGGGAATATCTGTGGTTCACACACCATCCCTTCCCTGGTTCTTCTCTAATCCAGTTTCCTTCCAGGCAGTTAGTGCCTGGGATATAAAACTGGGCCAACAAGTAGGGACAGTGCCCCCCTGTGCACAAGCACCATGCTCCAGAGAGGAGTTGTGCTGTGGTCAGTGTTGTGACCAAACCTCTCCCCATCACCTCAACCTTGTCCTGCTTCGGCAGAGCTGTGGAAGCCAAACTCTGAACCCATAGATCTCAGATCAGCTGGATGTACTTTCTTCCACGAAGCCTTTAGTGGATAAGCCTTTCGTTAGGCAGGTAAGTAAATCAGGCTGTGGAAGGTGTCTGGTGTTTTTATTGAGAAAAGCTTGTTCTTGCCTTTCAGAACTTGGATTCTGAGAAAGAAAAGGAGCTGGAGAGACAAGCTCGCATCGAGGCGAGTTTGCGGGAGCGGGAGCGGGAGGTGCAGAAGGCGCGCTCGGAGCAGACCAAGGAGATCGACAGGGAGCGGGAGCAGCACAAGCGGGAGGAAGCCATACAGAACTTCAAAGCGCTTCTCTCTGACATGGTGAGACGTGGGCAGGCTTGCTCAGCACTCTTCTTCTACTTGTTGGGTGATATAAAAGCTTCTTGTAGTAAGTTTATGCGGAAATAGAATTCTGCCACCTTCCGCCCGCTGCCCTCCCGTCCCTGGTGGGAGGGCTGTGGTGCCTGGAGGAAAACGCTTTGTGTTTGGGTTCTTGTTCTGGTGCCTTGCCCAGGGAGTCAGTGGACAGCATTATTCCTGCTGTATCTTTGCTGTCTCGAGGTGATGGCATGTTTTCAGGCACGTTCCCATAAACTTCTGCTTGTGGAGCAGTAGGATGAGTCCCCTTGCTTCTGTGTTGTCTCATCCTTGTGCTCCAAACCCAGCACCTTTGTCTCACCGTTATCTTAAAACAAGAGAAATAAATCATAGATGTCAGTGACCTGTGGAAAAGATGTTTTCAAAAGTAATCCTGTTCTGGCTCAGGTGCGTTCTTCAGATGTGTCGTGGTCTGATACCAGGAGGACTCTACGCAAAGATCATCGATGGGAGTCTGGCTCCTTGTTAGAAAGAGAAGAGAAAGAGAAGCTCTTTAATGAGCACATTGAAGCACTTACCAAAAAGAAGAGGGAACACTTTAGGCAACTTCTGGATGAGACTTCAGCGGTAAGAGCTACACACATTCAAGCTCAGTGTCTCTGCCAGCCCGGTGTGAGCTCTCTTTTTGCACTTTCTGTCACACAGTCTGGTGTGTTTGGTTCTATTTCTAGGGCCCCTTTCCCTCACCACTATCTTTTCTTCTTTGAAACAACATTGTGCACTATGCTCCCTTACCTGTCTGGGTGCTGTGTGGTTTAACAGACACTTTGCCTACACTTAAGCGGCTAATCACTGATCTCTATCTCCTGCAGGATGTTCCTGCAGGATGTTTCCTCAGCACTGAGCTGTTTGATACTCTTTACTATTTGGTGTTTTGCTCTCTGAAATGTCCAGTGTGTTTGTCTTAACGAGTATCAGTGTGTAGCTGTGCCAGATTCATCACTTTGGTTTCTCCTGCTCTATCTCCTGCTGCTGAGCCTGTTGTCCTGTGTGGTGCTGTGGAAGTCTGGCACCAGTTCTGTGTGCCGGTTGGTTTAGTGAGGCTTGCTCAGCGCTCTTCTTCTACTTGTTAAGGCTGACTGAACTTGGCACATCCTTTAACCCAAAAGTGTTAACCTCTTTCTTTAATGCCTGGCTTAAAAGTGCTCACTCAGAACATGAGGTGGGTTTTTGGGTGATAGAATGAAATGTCAGACACACCGGCTCAGAAGCAAGTTTTCTGCAGGTAATTTCTAACACCACATTCGTATCCATAAATATGGGCCAGGAAAAGCCTTTGGGATGTAAATGATCACCTCGATCTGAGAATGGCATCTCAGAGTACTGAAGAAAAGTAAACACAATGAGCCTGTTAAAAATACAAATGTAGTAGGACAGTCGAAACCCAGCACTTCAGTGGGCTTGGGGGATAGGGAACACACCAGGTGTAGTAATACACACGTCCTGTATTCTTGGAATCTAATTTTCTTTTACTTTAACTATTTTTGCTTCTTTTGAAAGATAACTTTAACATCAACATGGAAAGAAGTGAAAAAAATCATTAAGGAAGATCCGAGGTGCATTAAGTTCTCTTCGAGTGACAGGGTAAGCGGTCTGCGTCCCGTGCTGGCTGTGTGTGGCTGTGGAGGGAGTGACTCCACTGGCTGTGGGGTGGTTTCTGCTTTAGTGATCACAAGTGTTGCTGTTTACATGAGGTTTTTTTGAAAATTGAAAATGTAAAAGATAAGGAAGAAATATAATTGATGTGTAACTATTACTTATGCTCAGCATGTCACGTACATCATCCAGCATTTCAGCTTATCTTCTCTTTCAGAAAAAGCAAAGGGAGTTTGAGGAGTACATTAGAGACAAATACATCACTGCCAAAGCCGACTTCCGGACGCTGCTGAAAGAGACCAAATTTATAACATACAGGTGGGTAGTGTCCTCTGCCACAGGACTCCTCTTTGGGGTTATTTTTGGTCTGCACTAGGTTTCAGCATTTGTATAGTTGGCACAGTGCTGTACAGAGCCCTTGCAGCCAGGCACGAGACTCCATGGTGCTTCATTAGTCTAGCACAGACACAAGCAGCATGCTGTTTCCTGTGTATGGAGCACTGCTGGTGTGCCTGCTCCTGACCCACAGCAGTGTCTCTAGCTGAGGAGACACCCAGGTCTCTGTGCCTGTTCCCTGCTCTGCCTCTCCCTGGGCTCTACCTGCCTCTCCGTGGGCTGCAGGCGGCTGCTCCCAGCTCCTCAGAGTCAGAGTGGGGGGTTCCTGGGAGCGCTGAGCGCGCCCTGCGCCACGCTGGGGTGGTAACGCTCACGCCTCCTTTCAGATCCAAAAAGCTGATCCAGGAGTCAGATCAGCACCTGAAGGATGTAGAGAAGATCCTGCAGAATGACAAGCGCTACCTGGTACTCGACTGCGTACCGGAGGAGAGACGTAAGCTCATCGTGTCCTACGTAGATGACCTGGACCGCCGAGGCCCGCCCCCCCCTCCCACCGCCTCAGAGCCCACGCGACGAACAACAAAATAGCTACAGGATACTCCCAAGCCAAGGGTAACTTAACTCAAACGCTTGCATGAGCCATCTGTCAGGTTTATACATATACATTACCGTGAATATATTGCAGAACCATCCGAGGAGCAGAGGAGGAAGCAGCATTTGTGAACACAGAATGGTCTCTGGGGGCGGCGGGGGGGCCCAGCTCCGAGGAGCCCCCGTGAGAGGCAGTTCTGAGTCTCTGGGGGGCGGCACTGACAGAAACCCACACGGGTGGGCTGGAGCGGGGCAGTGCCCGTGTGTGAGGGGTGGAGGCTGAGGTGATGGTGCCAGTGGCTGGAACCCCGTGTGTGCCCCCTGCTGCCCCCTCTTGTCCTGGCGCAGGAGGGGAATTGCTGCCTGATAGTGTAAATGGAAGTGCAAGCCCCAGTTCTCTGCTTGCTTCCACCCTCATAAATGGAACTAAATCCTTGAAAGCCAGAGTTAGAACTAAGAGAGGAGAATCAGAGACCAGGTTACGCTTGTTCACAGGTTGCTTTGTTCCTTATCCAGTCCATGAATTAGAAGCAAAATCAGGTTGCTCTGTCCAAGTGCAGATTTGTCAGAATTTTTACTCCAAGTTGGAAACACTTGTTAAGTAACAGTGGTTACCAGAGCAGAACAGGACGGTTGTACAAACACATTTTTATTTACAATAAAGTGATCTTTACATACTTCTGGATTAGACTGTGGATTTCCCCTCTGGGCAATTCTTGTAAACTATACTCCTGTTTTGAATGTTAAACTTGTGTTTCTAAAGTTTAATTTTGAAATGTTGGGATTGTTCAGTTTATGTATTTGAACTACAATAAACCAACCCTTTTTATATATGGACTGTACAGGCCTCATCCTGCTTTTTGTTGGATTCTGTTGGACTTGTGCCTCTGCGAGTAAAGCAAAGTGCTGAAGCTGCCATCACCTACATTCTTGGCTGTGTTTGGCAAGGGGGCACCTGTGGCACTCTGCAAGGTCAGGTTCTGCCTCGGCATCTTGGTGGGCACCAAGCAAAATTATTTTCTAGCTTATTTCCTTAGTCTCTTGTCTGAGATGGTGGGATGGTGATGCCAAAGTACTTCCTTCTCTCTCCTGTATTTATGTGGATCGCTTCCGAGTTGAGGGGTGGGGAAGGGTTGATTCTTCCATGAGAAGTCAGCACGAACCCTCCCCACCCGGGCACCAAACGCATCCAGAGCAGAGCAGGGCCACAGGGACACCAAACTTCTGTGAGGCCTCAAACCACTGGAGGTGGGATTCACATCCCTGGGTTTCCAAACCACTGCCCACACGCTGCTCAGCCCCCTCATGGCCCCTGCAGATCACCTGTCGCCACGGTGCACCCAGCTGGTGGGGGGGCTGTGCTCCTGCTCCCCAGTCTCCAAAGCACCCACCACCCCAGGACCCGTACCTGCAGTGAGGATGCAGAATCCCTGGGGGTTCTGGGACCCCCCCAAGCCACCCCTTGTCACGAGAGACCACCCCTGTCCCCAGCATCCGAGAGGCAGCACAAGCAGCACACAGAGACACATTTGGGACAACTTTACTTCTGAGACCAGAGTGCAGGCTTGCTTTACAGGAACAAAAGAACATTTCTTTTAAAAAAATGCTTCATTTACTCTTGCTATTTTTTTTTTTAACCATTTCATTTTTTTAAAAAAAAGTTACTCCTGAAAGCCATCACGTGTAGCAAAAGGCTGAGCCAGTGCACTTTGGTTTTCCCTCTGCCCTCCCCTCCGCAGGCAGCAGCTCTGCCAGCGCTGTGCCACAGGCTGGGGGGCACAGCTGGGGCTCCCCGCTGCCCCGGGCAGGGTCGTCCCACCTCAGGTGAGAGCGGGGATCCCAGGGGAGCTGCGGGCCCCGTGCCCACCAGCCCCGCGAGGATGCGAGCACCAGGGGGATGCCCAGGGCTGCGCAGCCGCATCACCCTCACAGAGCCACTTCTGAAGTGGCAGCACTGAAATTTTTAATTGACTTTATTGACTCGTTTGCTTTTCGCTGCAGGCGCAGGGGCCAGGTCAGCGGCACCGCAGCGCTGCTGCGTTTTCCTCATTGAACAATTGCTCAAGTAAAAGAGTGACCTGCCCCATCTCTGGGGCAGCGGGGGCAGCTGGGCCATGCAAGAGGAAGAGTTACTGCTGCTATTATTATTATAAAGATGATGTAGGGCCAGAGCCAGCCTCTGGCTGAAGCGCTCAGGTGCTGACAGCAAGGTGTGGTTGGATTCTTTTTTAGAAGGTCATAAATTAGCAATGTACTTATCATTTTAAAAAAATGAATAAATAAATAAATTAATTAAAAAAGAGAGAGAGAGATTGAGTCAGACCATGCAAGAGCTCACAACAGAACAAGTGAAAATGACCGAAGCAGAAGACAAGAAAGGTGGCAGAAAAGCCCAGGGCCAGTTGGATCCATCGCTGCAGTTCGGAAGCATTGTTTGTAAAGGTATTTCATATACCAAAAAAAGGCACCACAGTATCTACACAGCCAAATCCTCAGGAGAGTGTCTGGGATGGGGGCAGGCAGCAGCCTGGCTAGAGCAGCCCTGGCTCGGGGCGCAGCACAGCCCCTGCCCCCAGCTTCCAGCTTGTCCACTGCAAAGCTGACCTGTTCTGTTTCAGGTTTGGTTTTGCTGTGTCTGTTGGTAAAAACACAAAATCATAACAAGAGACAAATACGGAACAGGGACCGGGACGACATCCTGACCTCACAGTACAACAGGGGCAACGTTCCTGGGCTGACATTTAAAACCATCAGAGCGGGGCTGTGGTAACTGAACCCCTGAGGGTTCCCACTGCACACCCGCCCGCTCCTGGTGCTGCACACCTCCCTCGCCCACGGGTGCCAGCCTGGTGCCGCCTGGGCACAGCGAACGCCCAGCGCCGCCCTGACCACCCCACGCTCCAGCTTCGCTCTCAAGGCAGAACTACAGAGAAACTTGGTGTCTGCTGGGCGCACCCACCACCCCAGCTCTGGGTGTAGGAGGGCTCCTCCGCAAGGCTGCTCCCTGCAGAGCAGGAACTGCACAGGAGGAAGAAGGAAAAGCGGGGAAAAAAAGAAAGAAAGAAAAGAAACATTTGAAATCTTGTGTTTACTAGTATTCAGTACATGGGACTCCTAAAGAACAACTTGTCCTCCTAGTTAACCTTGTCCTGGAATATATACAGGTTATTTGTTGCTGCCACGGCAATGATATTCTCGGAGGGGTGCCAAGCTGTGTGCAGGATCTTTTTGCTAAAGTCCAGACTGTCCACGCTAATTTCGTCTTTCCTCCGCTTGCCGCCCACGCAGACCTTGCGGGGCTTGAGGATGGCGCGGGGTTTGCTGTTCTCCCGCGACGCCTCCAGCGTCACGTCCCGCTTGGTGTTGCGGTCAAACATGCGGAAGAAGTTGTTGTAGGAGCCGGTCATGATGACACTGCGAGGGGGAGGGGGTGGGGGGGAAGGATGGGTCACCACGTGCAGCCCCGGCCCCCGCCACCCCCATCCAGCCCTGCCACCCACCCCAGACTTGCCCAGTGTGGGCACTGCAACATGGCAGCTCACACCCCATCCGGAGCCAAAAGGCACAGGCTCGGCTCAGATGCTGCATCGCCGTGTCCTTGTCCTGCTGAGCCCAGGGAACAATGTGCATGCAGCTCAGGCCTTACGGCAGATTTAGACGACTGACCCGATGGTTTCCTCACTCTCTCAGATTGCGGTGTGACAGGGCGGGCTGAGTGTCCAGAGCCGTACAGACACCTGGACTCGATCTGGAATCGGGCTCAGGCCCAGTTGTGCCTCCAGTAGCCCATCCCTCAGCCCGTCCCACAGCCTATCCCACCAGGGCTGAGCTCGGCACCCGCAGGGTGGGTGCCACCGCCCCGCTCACCTGTCAGAGCCGTTCCAGACACACTCGAACTTGTCGAAGATGCAGTCATTCTCGTAGAGCGAGCACAGCTTGCTCCGCAGGTAGTCATGAACCTGCCGGCAGGGAGGGACTGGGTGTGAGGACCCTGCACCGTGGCACCGCCTGACCCCCACACCAGCAGGCACACACCAGCCTGGTGCTCCTCCGGGGCTGCCGGACACAGCCCAGTCCCACACTCCCTGCACATTATGGCGTGTCCTTGGCCGTGGCTGCCTTTCCACTGCAAGAAGCAGCCCCAGCACCATTGTACCCATGGCTCGGTGGCACCGGGACAGGTCCCCTGGCAGAGGGTGGCAAGGACCACTCTGCCCAGCACCCGCTACCCACCAAGGGCTGGAGCATCCCCTCTGCACCCACAGCCAGCGGGGATGGGGTATGATTCAGCCACCACTCGAGCCAGCATTGAGTCCTTCACTGTCCTTCCCCCACTTCGCAGCACAGCAGTCTGGCTGTCCCTGCCCCGCTGCTGCTGGCTCTGGAGCACGGCTCGGGCAGGAGCACTGCGGTGCCCAGGGCTCTGGGTGTCCACACTCACCTGGTAGGTCTCGATGGGCCGGTTCTCCATGTTCAGGTCCCACACCTTGACCGTGAGATAGTCGCGGGTCATGATGTACCTCCCGCTGTGGCTGAATTTGACATCGGAGATTGAGGAGATGATCTCGGAAAAAAACGACCGGTTACTTGGGTCTTCGGGCTCTTCAAAAACTGTGCAAGAGAACAGGAGAAGCCCCAGCATCAGCTGAGGCAGGAGCTCCCCGACCCCTGCTCAGGGAACCTGCCGTCCTGCCCAGGCACAGCAGGATGCTCCTGGGAGAAGCAGGAATTGCTGGAGCCACACTGCCGCACGGCAAATGGGCTCTCCTGAGGCTTTGGAGACCTACGGTGGGCTGGGCGAGTGCTCCCCTCTTCTGGGTTTGGTTTAGACCACACAAATACCTGTGTTTTAAGGACCTGACTTGGCCCAGTTGGAGGTTCTTTGTTTTTATGGTGTGCAGGAAGGATCATTGGAGACCAATCTGTCAGCAGCAGCACAGACACAGAGCCCTGCTCCCCTTTCTGCTCTCGAGAATCAATGTGCAGCGTAACCGAAAGTCAATGTAAATGTTTTATAGCTGCTGCAACCTACAGCTTTAATCCGATCAGTCTTTGAATAAATCACAGTCTGAACAGTTTGAAGGAGACCGATGAAGCCCCAAATCAAATCTATTTACAAATTCGATTTCAAAGTAAAATCAGCCAGGCACATGTGGCTTTACCAAAGCCACGCTGGAGATGTGTCAGGAGAGGCGACATCTGCCCAGCCTGTGCTCTCCGGCTCTGCTGATAGCTCTCCAGGACAGGAGGATCCCTGCTGCTGGGTAATCTGGGGTAGTTCACACGGCTCCACGTCTCTTTGGGAGGAAGATGCAGTTCCTGACCCTCATCCAGTGCTGAGGCTCCCCCACAAATCCCATAAAGCAGCAGTCTCCGACCCACCGGTGCCAGAGCCGGGGATGTGATGGGAGTCAGCACCGCGCCCCAAGGCAGTGTGGCCAGCACAGTTCATCACCCAGCATGGCACTGTGGCCAGCACACACTGGCTCGGGTTCATCGTCCCCACGTGGAACCCTGCAGTACCATCGCCCAGGTCCCGAGTGTGTCAGGAGAATGCCTGGCACCAGCCCCTGGGATCCTGCACAACCTCCACAGCGTGTTGGATCACCTGGTCCTGGCACTGGCAGTGGTGGGGGCTCAGAGGGACAGGGGTCTTGGCACTGGGCAGTGCCACACGTCCCTGCGGCCAAGCAGAGTGGGCTCAGGACCAGAGCGGGTGCCTGGGCAGGCCGGGGGCAGGGGGGAGCTATTTTTGCTTCCTGGCCAAAGGCTTTTGTGCAGCTTTGCTCCTGCTGCAGGAGCAGATCTGGGCTGCTGAGCTCACACGAAGGATTTCTGAGCATTAACTCCATTACACAACATCCCTGTTTTCCCCTGATGCTGAGCAGGAGCGGCCCCCCTGCGCCAGCCCCTCTGCCGCCGGGCCCGAGGCACAGGGGGACCAGCAGCATCTCCAGAACACACACCAAAATCAGTGACAAAGCAGAGCCCAAGTGAGGCTCCCCCAAAACAGGGCCAGGACAGTGCTGCCTGTCCCGGTATGGGGCTCTGGGCACAGCAGCACTGCTGGTGGGCACAACCTGTGTGCCATCCTTACCAACGCCCCTCTGCGTGCTCACCAGTCTCCAGCAAAGAGCCAACGTCGGGCAGCACTGCTGTCACAACAGAGGCAACACAACAAGAAGCAAGGGTGTCCCTTGGGGAAACCGTACCAAGGAGTTTGCTAGGTACAATGTGCCCCCCATGAAGGGAGTGGGGAGCCCAGTGCCCTCAGCTCTGGAGGCACAGCCACAGGAACCCTGGAGAGGTTACTGCCTTCCCAACACACTTCCCAGAGCAGGGGTGCTCTTGCCAGCGTTACAGCCACTCCAAGATCCCAATGCCCTTTGGCTTCCCGTGGTGATTTCTCTGTGCGTGGAGGGCATGGGGACAGGCAGACCTGAGCCCGGGTCAACCCCCACGCTCCATGTTTTGGGCTCTTTTCACCCAAAGTTGGCCCCATCCCGCCCCATGGCTGTGCATACTCACACTTGGCGTGGCGGTCGCAGAGGGCAGAGGTGCGCATGTCACACAGCCGGATGGTGCCTTTGCTGCTGCTGTAGACGAAGGTGTTGCAGTGATGGGGGTGGAACTCGGCGGCCGTGATCACCTCCGTCAGCTCCTCCATGTTGGCTGGTTTGATGTCCACGATGTCTGGCAAGGTGAGTCAAGGAACCACAGGTGGCCTGGTGCAGCCCCCCCGCTCCCGCTGCCCCCTCCTGCGGAATCTGGGCATCCAACTGCCCCCTCCAAGCAAACCAGGTGTCCCTGGAGAACAGCACAGTCCTGGGACAGGACTGCAGCACCGAGCCGGGACCAGCCAGTCCTGGTGCAGGTCAAGGCCACCACCCAACCTGTCTTCCGCTCAGCTGGGGACCGCAGCTCCAGCATGGCAGCCTGGAGCCCCCCTGCGCAGCTCAACCCCCCCCCCGGTCACAGGCCCACGACTGCCGCAATCCTCTCCAGCTGCCTGAACGCGCCCCGTGCCCTGGGGGTTTCTGAGCAGCAATCGCTGTATAAATATAAATACCCCGTGATTAGTGCCCCGTCGTTATTATTTCTCATGCGGCTGTTACAAGGGTGACTGGCACGACCTCATTTATGCGGCTGTGACTGGCAGCCTGTCACCCCGCTGCCGGCTGTGATGGAGACAGCACCATTAGTGTTTCTTCTCTCCACCTTCCCCAAGGCATCTGTCTCCTCCATCACCCGCAGACCCCCTCCCTCCTACCGCCCCGCGCACACGCTGCAGGCAAGATTCAGAAGCGTGTCGACCGCAGCGGGAGGTGGCCGTCACGGCGTCACCAGCTGATCCCTGTGTGTGGAGGGAGCCATGGCTCGGTGCCACAGCCAAACGTGCCCACCAGACTCAGCCCAGCATCCTGCTGGCACAGCCCGGGCAGAGGCGAGAGGGGAGCGCCCTGGGAATGACACACAGGGACGGGGCCTTGGTGGGTGCACAGCTGGGTGCACAGACGACAGCACTGTGCCCAGGCCCGAGGGGCCCCCCTGCCAACCCCGTGAGGGGGCTGAGGTATGAGGCCAGGCACTGCGTCGCCACCCCTGCAGATACAGGCACAGCACTGCTGCTTCCCACAGAGCCGAAACACACAGGGTCACCCCTCTGACACCCACCTTCACCAGGACGCATGTCCCGTCCAGCTACTTCGTCCCACCACTGGAGCTCGGTTGTGCCTGGGTTCAGCAGGCTCTTACACCTGCTCTTTGGCCACGGCACCCCCCTTACACGCCCTTGCTCCTCTCGCTCCAAAGGATACTAAAGCTTTGATTGGTGATCTCAAAGTTCCACAGGTTTATCCTCAGGTCATCTGCAGACATGTAGGTCTCGTAGTCACTGTTGACGGAGATGGAGTTGATGTGGTAGGTGTGAGCATTGGCGAACACCCTCCGGGGGGTGGCCTCCACCATCAGGTCCATGGGCCGGAGCACTGGCACCTGCGGGACAGGAAGCAAATGTCAGCATCCAGGAATGGGGTCCAGACATCCCACCCAGCGCACGCCAGCGCCCAGCACAGTGTCCCATCGAGATCTGCCTCCTGAGGGACCCTCACCGCAGAATCCTGATGCCTTTCTACCTGTGTGAACTGAAGGACAAACAGGCGTGAAAGCCTCTCACGTTTGGGAAGAGCCACCAACATGGTATGACAGCCATGAGGCAGTGAGAGCCTCCTAAACCAGGCCTGACCCCACTGCGGCCCCCTCCCACCTTTGAAAAGCCATAAACCCCACTTGTGCCATGTTCCATCCCCGCTCGTGCCGTGTCCCATCCCCACTTGTGCCGTGTTCCATCCCGCAGGCTGGGACCCGACATTCCCAGCACGTCTTGAACAGAAACACGCTTCTCGACCGCCGGGTCAGCACTGACTCTTACCTTTCATACCCTTGTTTCACAGAGAAGTGACAGAGTAAGAGATGGAAGAGAGGGGAAAGGAAGCGCACAGGGCAGGGATGGATGGGAGACAGAGACAGGGACATACCCATGTGCCTTTAGATTAAAGAGCATAACTCCTGTGAACATGGGGGATGGAGAGACACGAGAGCAGCCTGTGCAAGGAGCCCTGTGAGTAGTAACTACAGGTAGAATGCCCTTACAGCCGCTAATGCACCAGTGAGGTGTGGCTCCGTGCCCTGTCTGCAGCAAGCTGCTCCCTCCAGCTACTTCATTACTCTGTGTATTATCTGTGTGCTGCCTGAGGAGATTTCCCCTGGCAGCAGTGCTGGGGACGGCAGCATGACAGCCAGCTCGAGTGACACTAGCGCGCAGGGACTGCCAGCTCTGAGCCTGAGCTTAATGTGACGAGCCTGCCTGCTAATTCAGGCTGACACGGGCAATGATGCATCGCTTGCCGCTGCAGGACTCTGCGCAGCCATCTGGGGACGGAGGCTCGTGTCCTCGCAGGGATTACGGGAGCCAGGCTGTCATTCAGACCGTGCACAGGGAAAGGGCTCAGTGGTTACACCAGGCCTTGCTGAGCACAAAAATAACCAGCTAAGGTTTGGTGGAGGATGTCACTCAGCGAGATGATGCTGCGTGGCCTGACCACACCTCGCAGTCAAACCCAGGCCAGTCCCCAGCCCTGTCTTAGTCCCTGGCAGGAGCCCTGCAGTGCAGCACGAAGCAACCAGGACACCCCGGGTGTGAGCCAGGCAGCGCGGCATCCGCAGCCTCCAGCGCCCAGCACAGTTCATACAGCAGCTACTCACAACCACAGAGCTAAGATGAACTCTCCAGCACAAAATTTCTCCACATGCCACTTCAGAGCCAGGTTCTGGGGAGGTTTTGTAAGTCTAGAACTTGGGCTGTCACCAGGTAAAACCCCACGAGAGGCACGAACCAGGTCATCCCTGTGCACTTCGTTAAGGAAGGAATTTTTTTATCTGCTACAGCGTCAGAAATCTGTCCTGGAATATAGAGCAGCCAATGTCTGCACCCCTTCCCTTGCAATACTGCAGGGGGTTGCCTGAGGGTGCCAACCAGACCCACTAAACCCTGACGGGATGAGGTCCAGCAGCTGGAGTGGCCAGCAGCAGGCGCTGGCTGGGGGATCTCCCCCACGGCAGCAGAAGTCCTGCAGCGGAAGGCAAACCCCACACGGGACTGACAGGGAGAGCAGCTGCGGGTGCAGGCAGGGTGGTCTGAGGGAAGACCCCCAGATTGCCACCCCGAGGCACCGGGACCAGGGTGGTGGTGGTCAGGGATGTCAGAGAAGGCTCTAAGGGACAGGCACCTGATGCTACTGAACTTGGTCCCTTGGGTGGTCTCTTTGAAGCACGCAGAGTCCAAGCCAGTGTCTGCCCGATGCGTGGGTTCCCCCTGCACTGCCGCAGCGATCCGCAACAGCGGGGAGCTCTGCAGGGCACCCCTCCTTCAGCCACGGAGCCAACCTGCCGGCAGGCTGGTATTATATAGACCCATTATTAAAGGGTAATTCAGTGTAACAAACCGCATCAAGTACATAGAAGGGCTGTCAAATAAAATAACCCGCTAATAAATTAAATTACTTCCTGTTTTCAGGAAGGGGGGGATGCCAGTCATTTTTCATTTAGAAGAAAATATGTCTTAATTTTTCTTCCTGCCTTCAGCAGGCTCTCCCTGCAGAGGAGCCAGATCCACGCAATCAAAGTGCATGAGATGCTCAGCTCCTCTGTCCAGCCTGGCCAGGGCTTCCCCTTCCTGAGCTAATGATGCACCAATCCCTCCTCCAGATGCAAAATCCATCTCCTCCTGCCTGGGGATGGAGGAAGCTGCTGTGCTCTGGCCCCTTCCCACCACAGGTGCTGCGCATCCTCCCATCACCTCCTGCCATGCAGCTAAGGACCAGGGCACAGGTACAGCAACATCAGTCACCGCTGCTGCTCTGCTCTGCCCCTTCCCATCAGGTTTCCCTCCTTCATCATCTGCCACGTCAACTGTCTCCACACGCTCCCTGCTCCGGCAGGAAAGCTCCTGACTCATGGTGCTGTGACGGACATGGCCCCAAGAGACCCAGAGTTCCTCCAGAAAACCCTGTCCCATGCCCCGAGGTGCCCTACAGTCACAGCACTCCCAAACCACAAGTCCCAGGAGAAGGGATGGAGGCCACAGCTCCTGGGACGACGTCAGCACAGAGCTGAGCACTAGTCCTGCTCCTGCCTGTCCCTGCTCCTCACAGTGCTGCTGGGTGCATGCTTTGCCCCACAGGCCGGTGCGGCCCCTGTGAGCTGGCAGGAGCTGTTCAAACTTGATTAGTCACAGCCCAAACCCAGATTAACCCCAGCCTCAGGTCTGCAAGAAGGAAGGTGTAATCCAGCTCCTGGCAAAGCAAAGAGCAGAGCTAGCTGCTTGGGGATGAACCCGGACGGGTTCTTCACCCGCTCCAGCAGCCGAGCTCCCCTGAACGGCTCCCTGAGGTTTATTTCTTACCCCCAAGGCCATACCCTGTAGCTGAGCGGCGAATGCTGCCTGCAGATTAACATTTCTGCAGACAAGATGTGCATCAAGAGCTGTGTTCATGGCAGACTGACAATTCCCTGCTCCTCGGGGTTTTGCCTCGTTGCACCTTCCCCCGTGAAGTGTGGAAGGAACCATCCCGTGGGAGGATGAACCCCGATCTCATTACCTGCCCGTGCAGCTGACCGAGCTCCTGGTTTCATCTCTTTTCCCCAGACATCTCCCTCCCTGGCAAGCCCCACACGGACACCGCTCCTTGCTGGCCGCTCCTGTCCCTTTCCTCACACCCAAAGGCAGACACGGCCCATCCACTGGCACGTGCGCAGGGCCTGAAGGAGCCATTTGTCCTGGAAGGGTCTGGGGCCCCACAGCCAGCCGGAGCCACGTCCAGCTTCTCAACGACCACTCCGCCACGGAGGATGCCGAAGGCAGACCGCAGGGCGCTGGCACCATCCGGCACTCGGCGCCTGCTCATGGGGCTGGAGGGGGACAAGGTGTGACACCGAACCAGCTGCGTGCCAAGACCTCACGGCACTGTGGGAGCGGGCAAAGGTGGCAGGTCCCTGCCACGGGCCCTGGACCTGTGGCAGGGTGGAAGTGGGGCTACCGTCCGTCTGTCCCATCGGCACCCAGCAGGAGCCAAACAGAGCCACTCGTGGGCAGCGGGTCCCAGCCGTGATGGCGCCAGGGTGTGGGAGCTGAGTTAAATCCCTCCAGTTGGTCCATGGGGGACATCGGTGGGGGCCATCAACACAAACACCCACCCCCCAAAAACAGGGCCAGTTCACAAAGGGTGTTTAGTGCAAGGCTGAGCACCGACTGCAAGTGTCGCTCCACACACAGCCCCAGTCAGCCCAGATTTCCAGCTCTTTGTGTATTTTTACAACATGAAAAGGGGTTTTTTTTGTTTGTAACTGAGAATTCGTCCTAGTTCAGCTATTACACGCCAGGACTGCTTCCACCATCTGCACCCCAGCTCTGAAAGAAGCTTGCAGAAGCCTCAAAGAACAAACAGAAGATGACACTTATTTGAAGTTAAAAATCCTGACGCTGTCCTGCCAACCACCTCCGAGTCACATCCCCTCACAGACTGTTTGGGAAGACACCCCTCAGCTGACTTCTCCTGCCAAGGAAGAGCCAATGTCAGTACAGTCCCACCAGGCCGTTCGGGCACGTTTCCCACTGTTCCAGGAGCAGCGTGCGGGAGTGCAGCCGTGGCACCGTGCAAGCCCAAAGCCCCCCAGCCCGCCTGGGATTCTGCCTGGCACCTCTGGGCACAGGCACCAGCGCTGCTATTGCTGTGGGAAGAGGTGGGAAAAATACCTGAGAGGTCAGTGCTGGTCACCGGCGTTTCAGGGAGAGCTGACAAGCATTAAAAGGATGGATAATGAGTTTTCACCAGAAAAGAAAGAATTCAACTCATGACCTGGGAAAAGCAGAGATGAGAAAAGCATCGGCAAAGCAGCTCCTCCAGCGTGGTGGTGAGCACAGTGCCCGTGCTTGGGGCCAGGATACCCAGGGGTGCTTTGAGCCCAGCTCGTGTGCAGGTGCCGCACGCTGAGCTGCTTTAGGGCAACGTGACCAATGAAAATGGGAAAATCCTTCTTTCTTTTTTAATTTCCGTGGCAATGGTTTGATGATGATCGTTCCACATTGGTTAGCTCTGCCGCGTGCATTTTATAGCCCCAGAAGCCACATGGCTCACAGTTCCTCATCATTTAAATGATAATGATTTGGAGAATGTAGAGAAGGGAAAGGCAGAGATCTCTGTGCTGTGGCAGAGAGGCAGCAGCAGAGCAGTCCTTCAACGTGTCCCCCACCCCATCCCCCTGCTGCCACCCAGCCCCGCTCCAGGGCCGCCCATCAGGCACTGTGGGAACGCAGAACGGTGTCCCCAGGAAACCACACCAGGGACCAGGAGACCAGGGAGCTTTGGCAAAACCAGAGATATAAAACCACAGTAGTGATGGATTCTGCTGGGCCTGAAAGATCGAAGCAAGAGCCGGCTCTGTGACAGCCACGGCCACCAAGGTCCAGGCACATGGATGTGTCTGCACATCACACTTGTCCCAGGAGCCGCCCCTCCCCAAGGAGTGTCCAGTGGAGACCCCAGAAAACCACCCTCCGCACTCGCAGCCCTGAGACATCACTAACCTGGGCGAGAAGGATCCTGCTGCCAGGGCTGGGCTTGGGCACACACCAGCGTGTCTGCAGGATCTTCCTCCCTACCAACATCTGCAGGGGCTGGGGCAGGGATCAGCTGCCAGGGCACAGAGAGGTGTCCCCAAACGGCGCCTGAGATGCCCCAGGTTCCTGAGAGGCAGCAGGAGGTGGGATAGGGAGGGGAGGCAGCGGCAGACCCTCAGAGAGCCCTGACCAGAGCCCTGGTCCAGCTCAGGAAGGTGCAGAACATCCTCCTGCCCAGCAGACCCGGGAGGTGGGAGGGCATCCCCGGGCACTTCGGGCCAGGGCCATACCACCAGCACAGCCTGCCAAGATCGGCCCCTGTCCATCAGGGAGCAGTTCCAGAGCTGCCCCTCCACAGGCTGCTCCCCCAGCTTTGTGCAGTGATGGCACAGTCAGCATCTGGCTGCGCTCAGCACCCACCACTCAGCATCTGCCACCTGCAGCATCCTCCCAGGGAGGGGACGGTACCAGCAGGGGACACGCGTGCAGCGTCTCACCGCGCTGCACAGGATCAAAGTAAACACATTCTCTGTTTGCAAAGACTTAACCCAGATAATATCTGTGTTAATTACTTCCCACAGACATCCCAGGGTGCAGGTAGGGCTGTACATCGGCACTCGAGACTCGCAGACAGCTGAACGAGGCCGAAGGCCTGTAGCTGTCAGACTGGGAACTGTCCAAGTAAGTGGAGCTTAAATGACAGCAAACACCCTGCTTTACAGTCTGAGCAGAGTTAAGTATTCCTTTTGCAGTATGTGGGTTAGGAACTCCTTAGGGAACAACGATCATCAAGCATCTTCAAACCGGCATGACAAACGGCTAGGAGGTGACTGCACCAAGGTGGGTGAAAACCCCTTTTTGCTTGTCTGTGGCTGAAAATTAAACTTTAGATGGATGTGCCTTTACTCCAAGGTGTGAGCATCACAGGACAATTATACGCCAAAGATACACCAAGCTGCAGTGAAATGGTTACAGCTATGTAAATATCCATCTAAGTAAAACCATCAAAACATGAGATTAAACTGGGGCTGGCAGAAGACTCCTCAATCTTCTGTCCTCGGGGACGGCAGGCATCATGCAGGCAGACACTAATCCCCCAACGCTGAGCATTTACATGTGTTTTACCTCTCCCCACTGCCGTGAGCCGTGCCTTCCCACAGGGCTGCTCGCCAGGAGCAGCACTCACAGCACCTACCTCACAACACGGTGGAGGATGCTGAGGGAGGAGCAGCCCTGTGGCACTGAGCTGCTGCCAGGATAAATGGACCAAAAGCACAACAAAGGCTGAACCCTTCGAGGCAGACACAGAGCTCCAGCAAACAGTGCCCACTATTCAGAAGGACTTTCTGCAGGGGGAAATCACAGCTCCTTCCTTCCCCAACAACCTCCATCAGCTGCCACCTCCATCCCCCCCAGCCGTGCAGGGATGAGCAGGGATGTGGCAGGGGGGTTCCAGGGTGGGATGGGCTGGCTGCCCCCACCCACACACAGCCCTGTACGCTGCAGGTCTGGCCCACATCCATGGGAAGCCCCCAGCACTGCACTGCCCAGGGCCAGACCCCACACCAGCCACACTGACAGCACCTCTGCAGCCCTGCCTCTCCTCGGGCCGAGCGCTTGCAGAAACACCCTGGGTGATGTTCGGCTCCACTGCAGCCCTGTGGGCTCCAATTCAAGCTGCGGGATGCAGTCAGACGCCATCAGCTCACACTCGCAATCAATAGCAAAGATAAGCACGGTGATTGTTTATTTATTTCCTTAACCCCGTCCCCTGAGCCCGGTCCAGGCGCCCTCATCCTCACCACAGGCCCCAGCCAATCAATTCGTGTTGGAAAAGAGAAACACAGGTCACATCCCTGACTCTTGAGTTGCTTCGCTTCCCCCAGAAATTCCGTGTTCTTAATGAATACACCAGACATAAACCCAAACCCACCAGACATAAACCCAAACCGACTCTCAGGAGCTGCTCCCTTGAGCACGCTGACCGCCTCCTTTGCTACCCTGTGGTTTCCAGCAGCGTGTCGGGGCGCTCAGGGGGTCCCTGCACACGGGACTGACCCTGACTCAGCACAGGGGCTGAGATGGCCCATCTGGCATGTTTAGCCAGTGAGGGAAGCTGGAGGCACCCCTCTACACCCCTACAGCCCCGTCTATGGGGCACCTGCCTCCCCCTGCACAGGGTCGATACCCCACACCGACACCGGCTGTCTGGGTAACTGCAAATGAGGTGGTAAACTGCCTGATACACACTGCAGATACATCTATACTCAAAATCACACGTTTTCTTGTTCTGTAAAGAAAAACACCAGCCAGCCACCCGGAGCACCTTGGCATGGCAACAGGAAGGAGCTACCTGACTGGGGCCCAACAGCTCTGTCTGCCGCGGAGCCAGTGCCCGCAGAAACAAGCCATGGGCAGGCACAGCCACAACTCCACACGCAGATATATGACCGCCCCGAGCCCTCCAAATGCCAGCTCTGACAGGACCTTGGTAATTCGCAAGCTGGGCTGGTTCACGTCTCGACAAAGTCACCACATCCCTGGCGTTTCCTGGCCCAGGGGCTAAAGGCATCACTGCCTGTTCCTGCTCTGGCGTCAGGTGGGGAGCATGGTTTGCCATGAAGCAGAGGGGTGCCCCGCTCCTGGCTGGAGCCCACACGCTGGGGTACCTCTGATTGAACAAACAGGACGCTGCCTCAGGCCAGAGCCAGCTCTTTAAATGCAAATTAAAGATCATTACCAGCTACCCCAGGGCAGCATGGGGGGCACATCTGTGAGTGCTGCTCGTGGCCACAGTCTCAGGGCGGCAAAGCCATGCCCAGCAGCCAGGCACTGCCTTGCCCACTTAAGCCCCTTGCCAGCCTTCCTAGGATGGCAGCTTAATGGGGTCTGTGCATCCATCCCCCCTCAGAAAATGGAAAATGTAGCCTCAGGTGCTTGCAGCTGATTCGGGAGGACGGTTTTAATCTCCTTAGGCTGGGAGAAAAACTCATTTAGAGAAGGTACTTACACTCCTGCTCCCGCAGCAGAAGTTGTGAAGCAAGAAGGGAGGGCTCATTAACTGCCTCCTTGCCAGCACGGGCACACAGGGTGCAGCAGCACCGTGGCTCCGGGTACCCGGCACGAGCCAAAACGAGGTGCACATGGCATCCCTGCCCAGAGCTGGCACAGCCCCGGCACTGCTCCCCCCTTTCCCACACTCAACTGGCCTCTAAAACACAGAGCACCTGCCCCATCCTCCCACATCATCATGTCATGTCCCGCCAGCATTACCAGTGCTGCGGTGACACTGCAGGGACCGTCACCGGACAGCCTGAAGTCAAAGGCTGCTTGGCAGCCTTAGCCCCTCCGCACTCACCCGCAACATGGTGATCATGGAGGGGTCTCGGAGACGGCCGTCCTCATCCTTCAGGTTGTATCCCTCTGGCCTCTTGTCCCGCTCGCTGACCTTCCACAGCTTCACGGTCTTATCTGGGGACAGGAGAGAGAGGGGAGCGTTAGGGCTGGCTGCTCCCACCCGCCCGCCAACAGACACGCCAAGGCCATGGCAGTGGGCGCATCGGTGAAGGTCTGCTGCATCCCTGCCTGCAGCCAGGGGAGATGGATGCAGAAGAGAGACCTGTCACCACTGCACCCTGTCCCCAGAGCCCCAGCTCTCCTGTCCCTGACAGAGACAGGGACGTGTCTGGACCGAATGACTGGATTAAGCAGAAGGTAACAGGGGGAGCGATTTCCCAGGGCTCAGAGGCTGAGCTGCCCCTGGGGAGGTGACGAGGTGCTGGCACCAGGACAGGCAGCTCAGGGTGGCTGACCCCGAGGCCCAGGTGATGGGCTGGCTCCGCTCCTCCCTGCCATCAGGGCGTGCCTGCTGCACACTTGTGTGCAGTGAAATGGTGCCTGCAACACCTCGAAACCCACCCTGACCTTCTGCTCCCAGCCACCACAGAGCCCAGCGTCTGCAGGGACTGGAGGCAGCTCCCAGCCCCTCCCAGCCCCCCATCCCCTCCTGGCATCCCACCCACCCTGGGCCACGGAGCCTGGGGATGGATCCCCAGGAGCGTGTGGGTTTGTTCTGATGGTGTTTCCCTTTCTCTCTCCGCACAGACACTCTTATCAGTAGTTTATCATCACTTCCACCGCGTTTCATACACAACCATATCATCCATCTTCATTTTCTCCTTTACAGGGCAATTCCAATGGAGTGCCATTAATTTTGGGTTTATTAGCCCGCTTTACTTCGGGGGGTTCTGTGTCTAATGTTCACTGAACAGTAAGGATGAGAAGAAACAGCCTAACACGGGAGTGTTTCCAAAAGAATCATTCTGATAACCTGCTGGCACACGAACACCCTCCCAAACGGAAAGATAATATCCCTGTTAATCAAAAAACTATTTAAAAACTCAATTAACAGAACATTATGCTCTATAATTAATCTTCATTGCATTTCAATGATTCTCCCCCCAAATGAGTTTAGTAAGTCTTTGAATTTTATTACAATGATCAATAGAGTCAATTCTATAATACAAAGTAAGTTGGTTACGGAAGATAATTAGACCCCTCCTCTTCCCCTGAAGTAATTAAGTCACATCCATCTTAAGGTCCCATTCATCCCAAGTAATATTCCTGGATTCTCCTGGTATTTATCTTCATGTAACATGGAACTACAGGGCTGATCACAGCTGTAAATTGAACAAATCAGCTGCAGGTTTCTATTTTAAAAAAGAAAAGTTTAAAAAAAGAAATTCCCAAGATTAAAAAAAACCCTCCATAAACAAAGCTGTCTGTGGAGAAAAGGAGTCCTGCCCTTGCAGGGCACAGACAAATGGATGCTGTGGTGTAAGGACAGCCCCTTGTGCACAGGAACTGAGCCTGGCCAGTCTGGGACCTGCTCCTGCTCCCGTGCTTCCTGAGCAGAGCCCAGAGGTTTGACCACATGTTTCTCCTGAAGAAACACCACTGGGACGCCCGGGGAGCCGCGGCCACGTACCGTTGGTGGAGAGCAGGAAATAGGCCGCGTTCTGCTGCGGGAGCCATCGTATCTTGTTGATCTTCTCCTCGATCTCCAAGCTCTTCAGGTAATCGAACTCCGGCTCGTGGCTCTGGAAGGTGCTGTAGACATTGTACTCTCCCCTGCGATGGGGCTGGTTCTTGCTCTGTGGGAAGGGGAACAGAGCGGTGAGAGCACATCTTCTGTGGAGCCTGGCTGCCCGAGGTTCGGAAGTGACTGGGGTGCCGGGTCACGGCAACAAAACGCAGGTCTAAAGCCAAGGCACAGCCGCTCCTGGTGGGACAGCTCCCAGACAGAGGGGACAGCAGGAACAGAACTGGAATGGAATGGGAATGGAGGGGGAATGGCATAGGAACAGACTGGGAATGGAGCAGGAATACATCGGGAATGGAGCCTGTGGCAGACTGCTCCGCAGTAGGAGCCGAATGGAATACACCCAGTGTGAGGGCAGGAGTTCAAGAAAAGCAGCAGGACAATGAGGGATGAGAACTGAAACACAGCTGGAAGGTTGATGGAGCGTCTGTGTGTGACCTCAGCCCATCAGTTCTCTCCAGCAGAGCCAGAAACCATTGTGAGGTCGTAACTTTAAGAGAAATTTAAAACCACCATCAAACTCCCCAAAAGAGTTTGTTAAATCTCCTGGGGTGGAGCGTGTCTGAAGAGAAACATGACTGTTCCATCCATCCCTGCCCTCACGCCTTTTGGAGGTGGTTTCTGGGTGGTTTTAGCCATGGGACAGACACCCGCTCCAACGTGTGGCCTGACCCGAGCTGCCCCGGCTGCAACCAGAGCAAGAGGCCGCAGGAGGCCCGGCGTGCCGGGAGCGTGTTCGACAGCACAGGCTGGCCCTGCCCACAGCAACGGCTGCCTTTCTGCATGGCGCCTGCCAGGAGAGACCCGAGGCTGGGAGTGACACGGATTAGGAACCAGCAGGAAGCTTTGCTTAAAAGGCTAAAACAGCATTTTGCATTGGCTGACACTTACCTCCTGCTCCCGCTGGAATATCACGACGCGGCCTCCCTTGTCCCCTGTGGCGAGTAATTCTCCGGTGTGGTTGAATTCTACTGTGGAGATGATGTCAGCTGGAGAGAAGGAGACAAAGACAATTTGTGTAACACTGCACCGCTCCCTGAACAGCCACTGCCCCTCTGAGCTCTGCACCAGCCTCTGGTTTGGTACCGTTAACAGTGGCCGCAGCACTGGGCCTTTGCCAGCCCCATCCCAGCCCCGCCCCACACTCCCCACCCCAACAGCCCGACTCTGTGTCTCCATCTCCTCACCACGCTGTGCCCAGCGCAGCCTGGGAACCGCTGCCGGCAGCTGGGCTGTGGAGCTGGGTGGTATGGGACGGTACGGCACGGTTCACCTTGTCACAGCACGGTACAGCACATCTTGTCTTGGCTCAACTTGGTGCAGCCCAGCCTGGCCCCGCACACTCTCTGCACACCCTGGGGAGCCCCCTCCAAGCACTCTTGGCAATGCGATCGATCTGGGACCCTGGGAGGGCTCCGTGCTGCCCATCCCCAGCCACCCCACAGCCTTTGCTCCCACCCTGTGCCCCTCCGACGCCTGGGACCAGGGTTTGCCCCCACCCGTGGAGAGGGAGTGGGCAGATGGTGTTCCCCATCCCACAGAGCAGCCTGGGCAGCCACAGCACCACTGCCACTCTTCTCTGCCTGTTGCCACATGCCCCATCATCCATCAGAGTAAATCACAGTGACACCTTCAGCCTTTTGCCACCCCACAGCCACCCTGCTCCCACTGCTTCCCGTGCCATCACCAGGAGGCAAAGCCCCTGCGCAGGGACTGGCTGGGCTGTGCACAGGGACTGAACACTCCCAGCCCTGTAACATGTGACCCTGCATTAATCTCCAGCATTTGCCCTTGGGGCCAAGCAAGCAGAGAGCTGCTAATGACTGGATTTACTGGGCCTGTTTTTAGAAGAATGTCAGAGGTTAATTCCAGGGCAGTTACTGCCCCGATGGTGCTCGCCTGCTGCTGGGGAGAGCGCAGGAGCAGGGAGAGCCAGCGTCGTGGGTGCAAGGTGGATTCTGCAGTGAATGGCAGCCACACTGCTGCCAAACTGCTGCACTCGCCACGGCATCTGAGGACCCTGCAGAATCAGAAACCAACCTGAGATTTTCAGGCAAGGAGGCCAGGTCTAACGGAGAGAAGCAGCAGCTCAGCCTGAAAAGCCAAGCCCAAAGCTGCCTGCACCCTCACAGGTCACTGCACCCACAGCTGCGGGCAGGTGCTGCAGCCAAATCCAAACATGCTCAAGCACCAAGAAACTCTGTGTTTGGAACCACAGTGAGCTCCACAGCTTGGGCTGAGCCCAATTCCAGCACAAGTTCTCATTCCTGGCACAGGTGACCCCCATCCCGCTGAGCATCACTCGATGTCCTCGGCCCAGTGTTGGCACAGGTGTCACACAGGGATCGTGCTGGGGACAGGCTGGGCACAGGAGCCACAGCAGCAGCTGGGGAGCTGCAGAGGCCGTGGTCAGACAGCATTAATGTGCACCTCATGCTCAGCAGCATCCGTTCCTCCTAAAATTGCTTGGTTGAAAATGTACCTGGTTTGTGCTACTTCATGTTCTCCATCTCCAGCTGCTGGTTTTGGGTCATTCACTTTTCAATGAATTAAAAATAACTCCGTGCTGCAGCGAGACATTTTTCAGACAGTGTCTGATACCTGATGCATCACGTCGTCAGCCCAGACAAGACACCAGGGATGGGTGCCTCAAGGGTCCTCGTGCCCATCCCCCTGGCCCCAGCACCCGTTTGTTTGGCCCCTGTGGGGAGGGGGGATGAGTTCCACCAAACCTCGCAGCCCCCTGGACCGGCTGTTCGCTCATACCCACTGTCAGCATCTCAGACAAGGATAACAGGAGGGCCTGGCCAACACCACGCCTCACACCTTAGGAACAACTCAAAACACCTCTTGTGAGCAGAAGGACTCAACCCAACCCAACTCAAGACCCACCACCATGGCAGGAGCATCACCCCTGCACCATGGGCTGGGTTCTGGCCCCTCTCTCCATCTCTGGGCACTGACAACAGTCAGGATTCATGTGGGAAACATCCGAGGGCGAAGTGGAGGAGCCCTTCCCAGGCTACGGCTCAGGAGCACAGGGCAGCACTGGAGCCTGACAAAGACCTCCCTGGACAAACTGGGGCTCCTCCAGCACCGGTCACGGGCAGCTGCCTGCTCACCCCACCTGGAGGGGCACGGCAGGGTGATTATTAATTAAAAGCCCTATGTATTCACACCGAAATGATCAATAATTTACACCCCTTTCCTAAGGTTCCTACAGCAGGTTTGTGACAACAGAAAGGAAAATGCTTCTATCTTTTTTTGCTTTTTCATTTCCTTCATCACCTCCTACACGCTCAGTGCCCCGAATGTGGGAATTTAAAGAAAACAGTTTCCATGGAGACCCTCCCCTCCACCAGAACCACCCATCCTCCCTCCCTTCGGCATCGCTGCTCCTTCACGCTTTCGTGCTAAAAATACCCAGGGCTGGATTTGATTTCCGCCGTAGCCACACAGTTTTATCAGAAAAATGGGAAATTTAGAATGCACATACACCCTCCACACCAGGAGGGAAGGCGTGCTCCTGGCACGGAACAGGGAAACGAGCCGTTATTAAACCAAACGGAGACAAAATCAGCGGGCTGCAGCCAGTGCACCCCCAGAGCAGCCTGACCCACAGCGGGGAGCCGCTTGCGCTGCCACCCCTCTCCTCTTGCCCACCAACATAGGGCCTGGCTGTCCCATCCCCGCTCCTGGCACACCCCAGGCACCGTGTCCTGCCTGTCCCACATCGCCCACGGCTCCACGTGGAAGGGCCCTGGCACCGCCTGTCCCGGCAGGGGACCACAGGGACACCATGCCTGTCCCACCACAAATGCCAGGAGCACATGCCCTCGGTTCGTGCCGGATGACCCCCACGGTCCAGCCATCAGCCCGGTGGTGGGGGCACCCCTGGGCTCAGACCTGCAGGGCAGAGGGGTGTCCCCAGCCCCGTTGCAGTGGCACCAGCCCCCTGCTCGCCACCGGAAGGCGCGCCGGCGCTGCCAGCTGAAGGTGAGGGCCTCTGCGTGCCAGCGTCTTCGTGCTGCGTGGCAGCTTGAACTCCAGGCTCGCAGACTGAGCGGAGAAACACCGACGTGCAGGCTTGAACCCCGCAAGGTGTTTTGGCAGGAACCATCACCTCTCTCAAGTCTGCAAGTCCAGATCTACAAAAGAAAGAACCCCAACCAAGCTTGACCAACCAACCAAACCCCAGTCCCGACTGCAAACTGGCCAACCATTGCTGCCTGCCACTGGTGCCCACTGGCCACAAATTGAGAACACTTCTGGGGCCGGTCCCTCCTGGTGCCCACATACAGGGGACCTCTGCACCTGGGCAGCAGCCAAGGAGCCGTGCGGGCCACCCCAGGGACTCGGACACTTCCCAGGGTCACCTCTTGGGTGGGCATCCCAGAGACAAGTCCCATGACAGGAGCCCCCCAAGCAGCTCCAAGAGCAGTGCGGGCAGTGCCAGCTGCAGGAGGAGCAGAACCCAGCCCCGTGACCCTCCAGTGCAGTCGTCAGCCCGTGGCAGAGCCAGACCCACCATCTCCACCCCACTGGCAGAGCAACAAGCCCACCCTGAGACTTGGGCACAGCTTCCTTCCCTGCCTGTGAGCAACAGTGAGAAGCCAAACTATGGAGACTCGGGGCCCCTGGGCTGCACAGGGCGGGCTGCAGAGGAAAGCCTGGGCAAGGCTGTGGAGCTGCAAGGGGCAGGGAAGTGCCCTCCACGTCCCACACAGCAAGTCACTGGTCACGTGGGGCTGAGCCTGGGCCATCAGTCCTCCCCCAAACAGTGTGGTCCATGGCGGGTGGCAGGGGGACAGCAGAGGTTAAACCAGGATCTAATGGCATGCACAATCACAGGCGATAGATCTGCATTGATTTTTCCCCGCTGAGGTGAATGATAGCCTGGCAAACAGAAATCAATTCCACTGCATTAAGCCCAGTGAGGATCTGGTGTCATCAGTTAAACTCCCTGAAACACCACTGCTCGCCAGCACCACAGCACAGCACGGGGGCCTGCCTGACTCCTCTGTCCCCGTCCCAGGTGGGGAGACCAGGCTCTGCAGACACACACCACGGCTGAGCACCCCCCAGCCCTGCGCAAAGCCCAGGCCCACTCCTCAGCCCCTCCATGTGTTCGGGGGGCACCGGCTGGAATTACATCTCATGGTCAGAGCTCCCGGCGCCTTCGGGAGGGCTGGGTGTGCTGCTGAGGGGCTGCCCGGGTGCGACACCTCGTCACGGCGGCGCGATGCTGCAGAGCTAGCAGCAGCTGCCACTCTTCCCCAAAATGGAACAACTCTCCTAGATTTAAGTGCTAAAAATACCAGCCCTTGTTACAGCAAAGAATAATGTAGTGCTACCGACCCAGACGAAAGAAACTCCCATCTGGTCACTCCCCAGCACATCCCCCAGCGCCTAAACCAAAGAACACAGGTTCACGTCTCTCCCACTGTCCTTGCAAGGTTTAATCCACTGTCCTGGCTGGAGATGAGAGCTCAGGAGGAGGTAACCATGGGGTAAACGTGTTTCTCATGGGGGTGCACAGGGAGCAGCAGCCGGGCTGCCCTGTCCTCGGCAGTGCCTGCGGAGGGACAGCACGGCCAGCCCCGCATGCCTGCACCACGAGCTCTCGCTGGCTGTGGACCTGCACGCGCAGGGGAACACTCCTCCATCTGCATTAAGATGCGCAACTCGTTAGCTCTTGGATTAATGACAATTTTTAATTGGTCAGGCTCTGAAAACCTTATAGAGCTGTTATACATCACACCTGTGATGGCGGAACAGCATGTTAATCAAGACAATTAGCGTGGGACCCAGGGAATCTCTCCACTAGTGCAAATAATCCCTCTCACTTGGAGGAGAAGCAGCAGCTGCTTTGCAGGAGACCCAGATCACTGTGCTGCCTGCAGAGAGGGTGCACCAGGCCAGGAGACACCGGCCTCGGGGACCAGCTCTCGCACCCATGAAGACCCTCCAGCCAAGCAGGGGGATGGGCTGTACCCCACACGAGTACCTGTGGCCCCTCTGGGCAGTGGGAAGCAGCGAGAGCTGTTCCCAGCAACCAGCTGGCCCCGGCATCCTCCCAGAGATGGAGAGGGCTGCCCTGCCCACCCATTGAGAGCAGATGTGTGAGCATCTCTGTGCAGCAGGTAAGATTTAAAGATGCCACCTTGATATCCTCACCCGGGGCTCAGCCAGGCTGTAAGCATGCTGGAGACAATGACAACACATGCTCTACCGAGTGCAGCAATTTCCAAGCAAGCAAACCCTATACCCAACTGCACAATGACTAAAATCCATCATTTCCTTCTCTTTCTACTGCTCTTTCCTAGGTTATTCCCCTTGCACTCACACCCTAAGTACAGCCTGCCATTTCTGCTGTTAAAGGGGATCAGTGGGCCAGTGCCTGAGACAGGAGACAGCCTGAGAGCCGCTTGTCCCCACCCATAGCTGGTGCCAGCACCTCCCTGCAGGTCCTGCCCCGGACACACGCTGGGTGCCTGCAGCGTGCCGCTCGGCAGCTCGTGCAGCCAGGAGCATCCTGGGCAGCTCATCCGACTGTACCCTGGCCTTGGCTCGCCGCAGGATTGATCCTTCTGCCAAGAGATGAGACGGAAAACCTCCTCGATACGGTGGATGTGGGCTGAGCAACAGCAACAGAAAATCCAAGTCTGCCTGCAAAAATATACTCTTAAAAAAAGCACCTGAGCACAGCTCACGTCCCCAGCTTCAACCCTTCCACACAGTGCTGGGACAGCGCCAGGCACTCCACAGGCCTTGGGCTCTCTACCTGGGCTGACAAGGGATCCTCCGTGGGTGTAAAGGGACAGTGTAGCAAGGGGTTGAGGTTCCAAATACGTTCCAAAAACACACAGTTTCCCTCTGGCTGGTGAAACCTGAACAGGCGATGCAGGGAACATGAATGACAGTAGCACACAGCAACCACCCTGTATTTCAGAGATCTGTCTCTTCAGTGGGAACACTTGACTGCTTCCTAGCAAACCCGCACCATGATGGCCATCACAGCCATGGCCCCGGCTGTCGCACGTCCATGTTTCCTCAGGACATTGCCTGGCAAACCCAGGAAACACCGAATGTGTGTTCGGCTGTTAAATCACCATAACAGCGAAGGGGTCGGTGTGCAGACACCAGGACGGATGCTGTGCCAAAACACACTGTGCCGTGCAGCCTGTCTTTCTGGTCATCCTGCTGGAGCCATCTGTTCACTTACCAGCAAAAACTGTGGATTTAAAAAAATTTTAATTAGAAGCACCCAAATGTCAGCTAAGTGAGTAAAATTTGGAAGCAGCAAGCTTTCCTCTCGTACGGAGCAGCTGTTTTCAGCTTACAACCAAAATTTTCTATCATCTTGCACTGATGTCACTGCCTGTCTCATCGCTCTGTTCGGTGCCCCAGGACAAGCGCCAGGCTGAGCGCCGGGTGCCGCTCAGATCTCCTCCGGAAGAAGGGAGTTTCCCTCAGAATTCGGTGAGGAGCACCTCAGGCAGAGACAGGGTCCAGGAAGGATCACAAACATGGAGACAGACAGTGACAGTTTTACCAGTGGGTGAATCCGGGCATGGGATGATGAGGTGAGCTGCTGGAGGCCCTAAGCCATCCCCACGTCCGGGCTACTCGCCTCAGAGATGTCCTGGTTTTTCCTCCTCCCCAGTGACTCCTGAGCAAAGTGAAGCTCCTGCAGCTCCTGGGAAGTTTCTCACGAGGTCCTGCCTCGACAGCTGAGAAACAGATGATGTCCAGCGGTCCCAACAAACCTGACCATGCTGTGACCACCTGCCCACAGACACCCTCCAAGTCTGCCAGAACAGGGCTCCCCCACCACAAGGTCCAAAGACTTTCTGGCCAGTTGAGCAGCTTCTCATGCTTCAGACTCCACGGACAGTCTCTGTGCCACCTGCCCTGACACAACAGGTATCCACGGTGCTGGACATGGCACAGCTCTCAGGTGCATGCAGGATCTCAAGACCCCCAGGATGGCCATCACAACAGTTCAGTTCCTCTCCAGCTTGGAGGTGAGATGCTCCACTTCCATCTACCCTGCAGCTCCTGGGACCAGACCTCCACTCACCAAAATAGCACTGCCAGCCACACACACGCGTTCTTGCTTGTCAGCGCACTGGAGATGGCAGCCCTCACAGCCCACATCACGTACGGCCCCAGGATACTCCCTCTCCACAGCTGAAAAGTCATAGTGAGGGTGATGCAGCTCAGAATACACTTTAGAAAGCTAACACAGCAACTGCAGGAGCAGGAGTCGTCTATTGCCAGGGGTACCTGGTGTACGTGGGGTCAGACCTGCCCATGAGAGCACCTCTGGCTGCCTTGTGCAGGGATGGACGGTGGGCAGTGCAGAGGGAGACAAGTCAGTGGGTCAGCAGTGAGACACAGACCGGCCCGGCACACACCAGCAACGGGAGGAGGCCAGCGGGGGTAACACCTTCCACACAGAGCGGCTGAGCCTCCTCAGCAGGACCTGCCCCCAGAGAAACCCCCCCAGGAGCCACGGCCTTCGGAGAGCCCTGACTCGGGGACGAAGGCGCTTCCGATCCCAAGCCTGCGTTTGGGGAAGGCAAACATCCCAAAGCCATGTACAGACAGGCCCTGGCATCTGCTGCACAGATCTGAATTTAATCAGCTAAAGATGGCTTAATCCAACATCTGGGGCTAGATGGAGTATCAGGGCATCGCAGAGGATTTATTTCATGTTGGGCTCAAACTGCTGCAGCACAGGGGCGCCGAGAGGTGCTGCTCAAAGCCCAGGGCTGTACCTGCCCCATCGCAGCTGCCTGGCCCATGGAAACACAGTGGGAGGCCCTGGCATAGGGTGCCCAGAGAAGCTGGGACTGCCCGAGGATCCCTGGCAGAGTTCAAGGACAGGTTGGATGGGGCTTTGGGCACCCTGGGCTGGGGAGGCATGTCCCTGCCCGTGGAAGGGTGGGCACTGGAGGGGTCTGAGGGCCCTGCCCACCCACACCACTCTACGATTCTATGAAACCGGGCACTGCAATCTGATATTGGCCACCACAGTGCTGCTGCCTCTGTCCTAATCCAGTCCCATGTCCTGCAGGTCCTTGCGCTCGTCCTCCAGTCTGTTCTCCAGGTGACAGGCTGTCCAGCGAGGCTATGGAGTCTCTGGAGACATTCCAACCTGCCTGGACGCCTTCCTGTGGGATTGAGTCTGGGTGACCCTGCTCTGGAAGGGGCTTTCAAGGTCCCTTCCAACCCCTGATGCTCTGTGGTTCTGTGACCAGTTCAGGCCAAGCCGAAGCCCACAGAGCAAACAGGCTGCAAGGCACCTTGCCATGCCAGCCACAAAGCTCTGTCTTTGCACCCCAAAAATCTCCACTACTGTCCCCTCGCTTTTCTAATTAACCATTCTACCTTGGATTTTGTTCTCTTGGAAGGAAAATTTATTTGGATTTATTTTAATCTATCTCGAGTGGAAACAGGCAGAGAAACCTTGCTTGTTATCAGGAAATAAACTCCGGGATGTAATAAGCTTCCAAATGGGAGCTGGGACATTCATTAGATCAAATGAAAACCCTCTCCTAGTCATGTGGGATTTAATTAAGTTGATTCTGACAGGGAATTAAAGGTCTTTGCTGGGAGCTCTGTTGCTGGTGTTGGGGCTGTATCACTGACACTAAACGTAGCGCTTCGAGGCACTATTAGGGCAAAATAATTTGGACCAAACTGTTAGACTGAGATAATCTTGACACTGCTGGTCTGCCCCAGTGCAGGACCCAGGGATGCAGCTCAACCCAGTTGTTCCTAGCGAGGCCTTACTGTTACCAGATTAACACAGCAAAATTAATCAGAGTGCATGGAAAACTGACTTGTTTATCCTGAAATTAGGAGCAAATGCAGAGATGAATGACCTGCAACAGGCAGGGTGAGCAGCAGCAGAAGCCATCGCTGCCTCAGGCGTGCTGACTGCTCTCCCACCACCCTCGTGCACCCAAACGCTGACACTGGCCCTGTCCTGCCACGTGTGCCCACAGAACCAGGCTCCTCAGCTGCTGCGCCGGCCACACCACAGCTCCAGGGGCCAGGGACGGCCTCAAGCTGGGCCCCCATCTCCCCCCGCACCCATCCCCATCACGTCTTTCCCCCAGCACAGCGCTGGGAAAGTGGACAACAGCCCCAGGCAGGCACCAGTTACTGCCCAGTCTGCAGGGTCACACTGGCAGTGTTCAGGCACACAGAAGATAAAAGCTAATTAATAATTTCCAGGCTGGACAGAGCCTACTGTGAGCTCATCCCTCACTGCCCTGCTGCAGCTCCGGGACACACCAGACCTTGGCACCAGGCGATTTACGGTGCAGGCCAAATCACCAGGATTAAACAGTCTGTCACAGCACTGCCAGCAACACCATCAGGCTTCACCTGTGTCCCTGGATTCTACAGCCCCGTAATTTCCCAAGCCTTGTCACATGAGAAGATGAAGAGCCATTTTTGTTCTATTGTCCACGCTTCGTCTGAACAAAGCTCTGGTTAGCAGTGAAGGCTGTGACAGCACGTGTATGACACACATACATCAGAGGTGAACAGCACAGCACCATGAGCACCAGCACCTTGAACACAAGCCTGTGACTGACACGAAAGGAGTGGGAAAAAGGGCTCTGCTCCAGCCCAAGGGCTGCCTGGTGTGTCCACACATGCAGGGTCAACACTGAGCAGGCACCGTCACACAGCTCCAATACCCCTCCGAAAATCCCGGGATAAGCAATATGTTCTCTTACAGACCACCTTCAAGGCTCTGCAGACTTCCATCACCTCTGTGAGGAAGAGCGAGGTACCACATCACTATTCCTCCCATGTTGGCAATGAGAAGGAGGTAAGCAGAGGTAACCAGATGCTACCAGATGTTAGGCAACACTGCTTTTACACACCATCCACAGCCTGTCCGATGCTTATCTGAAGCCAGGGCATGGTCTCCCCTCTCCTCGCACTCCAGTTCACTAACAAATCAATCTGAGTAGGGCCATACAGAACAGAGTTAAACCCTGTTTTAAACCCAAGCGGCTTTAGCTCAGAGCTCCCCACCCAAACACGGCAGTATCAGCCACCTCCGGTGACATCGAGCATCGCTGCCAGCCCAGTCAAGGCTCTTCAAGCTTGACAGTAACGCTAATGAATTTGGGACGAACTGCTACAGAGAGGGATCGGTACCACAAAAGCTCACAGACACCCACCCTGGGTGGGAAAACACAGCATCCAAACACAGTGCTCGACATCAGTTCACGCCAGCAAGGAAGGTCAGCGGCAGATGACATGCTGTCAGCACATCATCCTCCTCACACTGGTTTGTTGCCCACCCAGTACAGCCTGCATCAGATGTAACTGTCTGTGCAGACCTCTGCTGCAACAGGAGAGCTGGGGAATCAAACCCACCTTAATGTCCTGGGGCAATGCTCTGGGCAGAGCCTCAGGCTGCTGCTGCAGCCCTCTGTATGCTGGGCCAGACAGTGCTTCATCCCCAGGACAGACAACGCTGTCCAGGGACAGAGAAGGGGCCACATCGCTCCCCAGGAATGGCCATTGTGACTGCAGGACCCCCAGCTGCTGGCACGGTCCCTTCACACGCACCCAGGCGACAGCCAAGGGTAATGATGTGGATTTTAGTGATTGTGCTGGGGGAGAAAAATCTGGGGATTACATTCAGGACGGGAACCACGAATGGCACTGCGGATTGTGAGCGCATTTCAGCTCCTTCAGAAGGGGAAGGAGTGAAAATACTAATTAACCTCGGTTGTTGGAAGAACGCCCTGCAGAAACGTGACTCAGAACGGGTCACAAATCATAAAATAATAATAATAATAAAAAAGCCACAATGCTCTGGGGACATTAAGCGATTAAAGGGAGTTGTTATTTGGCTGATTTTCACACTTCATTAGCATATGCATAATTTAACAAGTGAACGTGCTGAGGGCTGGCAAGACATGAGAGCCACCTTCTTGAAACACCAACTGTAAACTGGGATGGCCACCGTTAGGGTTTTTTTTAAAATCATGATGGAAAAGCCACAGAGATCCATCCCAGACCTTCAACAGAGCAACTGATGTTCAGGGACCGGGGGCCAAGTGCAGCGTGGTGACAGAACGGCAGGGGGAAAGCGGAGAAGCCCTTTGGAGTGAGGCTGTAAGGGGGCCCAGACACCCCGGCCTGCATGGTTGGGAGCGATGTCAGAGCAGTTAAATGTGGAATTAGATAAATCTAGGTGAGAACTGACTTTCTACCAAAACCAGACTGAGACACCGACTGCCCAGGCTTCCCCCCGTGGATTAACAGCCCATCAGTGCTGAGCAAGCGGGGTCCCGGCCCCAGCTGAGTGGACTCTGAGGGGCCCAGGGGCTCCTGAGGCCCCAAGTGGGACCGTGTGGGACGGTGAGAAAGGGAGACTCGACTTACTGAGACTGCAAGTGGAGGAGCAAAGGACAGTTTGAATGGTGCAGGGATAAATAAGCTTTCTGCAACAAACACTCTCACCCCTTCCCCCTGCAATCTGCAGCAGCCACATTTCCAACCACCGTTCCAGACTGTAATTTCTCCATATTTTAACAGATGTTCTGTTTATGAAACTGCAAGAGGATTTAGGACTTATGAATAATGCCATGAGGTCTGGGAGATGTTTCTTTACATGATTAACTGATCACAGGCCGTTAGTTGTACAACAGCGATGCTCAATGATCCACGGGCACTGATTTATTCAGACCCTGCCTATCGTAATGGTTGACATCTCCCTGGTGACCCTTGTTAGCATCCATACCACGATGGGAGGGATGCAGATCATGAGAGCAAGTCCCCATTGCTCTCCATGACACTACGTTGGGTAGCACAGAACCGATTGTCAGGAAACCCGAGGTCACGCTGAGGGGAACCTCACAACTGCCACCCCAGGCTTCACAAGTGAAAGGGTTTGGGGAAGTTTTCAGGGTGCCCGCAGCACTCTGCTTACTGGGGCATTTCTGCATGTTCCATTTACATCTGTGATTATCAGTTCAACATCATTTGCTGCAAAGACAACGGGGCAATCTCCCCATGACCCCATCACTTGCTCAGTGTGACTGGTCCCAATCCCGTGGCCACCACGGCTTGTCCCACACAGTGAGAGCCCATCGCGCTGCCCAACGCGCCAGCGACAGCCTTGTCCTTGCTAATGAACCACAGGAGCAGCGATGGTCCCAGCACGACAGGCCATCTCCCAAATGTAAAGCAAGGCACAGCCGACCCTTTGAGCTACGAGTCTCCAGGGTGAACAGTGTCTTCCCAGTGCTGCAGAGCAAAGCAACTGGGGGGAAGCAAATAACATCCTCGTCATGTTGTGTTCGAACACTCCCTGGCTTGATTTTGAGCTATCTGAGTTCCAGGAAAGGCAAAGTTAAGGGCTGCTGGAGAGGTTATTCTTAGTCTGATGTTCACTCTTGAGAAACAAACAAATTTTATGACTATGAAAGAACTTTGGGTTTCTCCATCAAATGAAACACAGAGATGCTTAGATGGCACTTAATGGTTTTTTGTTTTGTTTCGCTGCACATAAATAATCACAAGTGAGGATATGGTACCTTGAAGGTGAACTTAAGAGTATGAGCAAAGCTACAGTGAGAGTAATAAATTATGCAAAACTCTTTCTGCTTGGAATGCCAATGTTTCAAGGTGATGCAAAAGGCACGTTTTGAGCCTCTTCTAAAACCCCAAAGAAGCCTTGGGACCAAACCATATGGTTCAAGTCAGCTACCCATAGCAAGCTTAATGCTCCCAACAGCCAGCCAGGATTTGGTCAATTAGTTTATTAATGTGTTTACGCAAACACAGAGAAAAAGAGTTGGGGAAAGTCTCCTCAATTTCCCTCTGCCAAACTTACTGCTGACCAGGGCTGAGAAAGCACCAGCCTAACACAGTTAAACCCAAGGACCTCACGCATCAGTCCCAATCGCCCTGGCAGGCAGAGCTGCTGACCCCATCAGATGGACGGGGCTCAAGCATCGAGCCAGGGGTCAAAGGGAACAGGCAAAAAGGTCCCTTCCGACCTTGACCAAGTCTTCAGCAGAAAGCAGCCTTATCAGCTACAGATTATGATTATGATTATTATTATTATTACATATCCTCGTCTGAGGACAAGGAGTATCTGGCTGTACCAATTGCTCCTGCTTTGGGAGCAGACCCTTTACACTGGGATAAAGGTGCCTATGAACAACAGCGTTCCTGCCTGCTCGGGCTGTCGGTCGGTTTTACATGCCCTGAGAAGATTAACTTTATTTCTAGTGAAGAATTTAATTACAGGAAGTGATTAGCCAAGTGCTGCCAGTCAATACAGCCACAGCCGAGCCACTTGGGAGCGAGTGTGTGTTCTGGTACAGGGGACAGTGAGAGCGGTGACATCGCAGCGGAGCTGCCTGGGTTTGAAGCGACACCAGCAAGACCTGGATCTCCACAGGCCAATTACAACATGCTGACTCCAGCAACATTCAGCAGGGCTGGAAAAGGGGGAAACCAATAAAAAGACAGCAGGAGACTGAAACTCCATTTTAAAATACGGGAATAACATCATTTTACAGGCGCCTTGTTTTCCAATTGCAACGCTGCAAAAATCAATGGCTTTTGGAAAGTAAAAGAACCACACACAGTAAACTGCTCGCAAGCCCTGCCAGCCACAAAACAATGCTTGCTGATAAATATAAATATAAATATAAATACAAATATTGTTTTCACCATCTTTTCTGGGGGGATGGGACAAAAGAATGCCTCGAATATTCCCCAACTGCTTTAACATTTTCCCTGCAGGTTAATAATTGCACCAGCAGCTATTCACGAAGCACGAAAATACTGTAATTAAATATACCTAAAATAGCCTTCCAGCCTCCAAATAGCACTGCCAGGAGCGTAACAAAAGCTAAATCCGACAGCCTAAGCAGGCTGTCTGTTAGCAGCCTCACACGGGAGGTAGCCAAGTGCAGTGGTTAAAAAGAAGCTTCTATTTCAACGTACTGTCACACAGAGACCACTTCACCCGCACCGAGATACACAGCCCCGTCTCTGCAGAGAGGGACAGGGGAAGGAGCCCCCTTGACAGCTCCGCACGGTGCCGGGCTGGCCGGGCACCCTCGGCCCCAAGCACCCACAGAGCGACTGGGCGTTTCGGCCCCACTGCAGAGAGGTGTCTGTGCAAGGACAGCTGAGGCAGCCATGCAGCCACCTAAGCTCCCAGCAACTTCGCAGAACCCAGGTCTTCCCAAGCACCCTGCCAAGGCAGGATTCTTCCCAACAAGCTGCTCCCAGAAGCTCCATCTGTATGAGCCCGTGTCAATCACCCATCAGGAGCATCCTCCCCTGCCTGGGCCGCACTCCCAAGCTCTCACGCTGCCCTCACTGGAAAGTTGCATCTGTCAGCAGATGGCAAAGCGTTTGCTGAGCCTGTATCAGCACAGGTGTGTCTGTGTTACCATTGCCTAACGCTACCACCGACCACAACACAGAGCTCCTGGGCACCAGGAGATGCAGCACCAATGTGCCTTGGGGATGACTTAGTCAAACAGCACCGAAAATCCCTCCTCTCCCTGCTGCCAGTCTACCCTAACCAGGCAGAAGGGATGGGCTTTGGCAAGGAGTATCCAGCCCCTGAGAGAGGCAAACTCACAAGGACATCACAGTGTTTTCACTGTGCTAATTATCATCTGCATCTCTTCAGAGCCCCACACGTGCACTGAGAAGGTACCACTGGACCCATGAGGCCACCGGCCCAGTGGGTGCTGCCTGCAGCTGCCTCTCTGAGCTCAGCACACAGTGCCTCAGCATGGGGTGTTCACGGCGGGGCGGTTTCATCTGAAGCCCTGAGACTGCATATGCAGAGGAAAAAAGCCATCTTTTTCTAGCAAATCCCAGTCCACCAGATTTCATCACCTTGTCAATAGCTTCACACATTGTCAGAAACAGGCTGCAAGGGAAGGAAGAGGTTTGGTGAGGCAGCAGCTCCCGAAAGATAGAGCACAGAGTGCCCCCGACGTCGGGAATTCGGCTGCACGGCTGCACCAGGGCACAGCTCCGGTCGGGAGCCGCGTGCCCTTCGGCCTGTCGGCATCGCTACCCTGGGGCCCACAAGGCACGAAGCAGTGCAGGCAGCTGTGGTGGCTCCCGCTCGGAGCAGCACCCATGCTGGCCATAGTCACCGTGGGGTCGCTCCTTCAGCCCAAGCCATGGTACACAAACACACGGAAGGCTTTGGGCGGGATGGTTTGTGCCCCTGGCAAGGGCAGAGACCCCAGCCCAACGGACACAGGAGCCTCCTGCACACGGGACACAAGCATCCCTAAGGAGACACCTCCCTCCAACAAGCATAAGGAGAGGTAACATGGATCTCAAAACAACCCCAGGTCTAACAGTGAGCTTGTCTTGAGGGAAGGCAGAGCTCTCTTCAGTTAAAGAGACAAAGCCTCCACAAAACTGCAACGCCTCGCTGGCTCCCCAGGCTGCGTGGGTCCCTGGCAAGGGGAAGCACACCAGACGTGAGCACAATTTGCAGCAATTTCTGGTGGTTTCTCTCTAAACAGAGCTCAGTGCAGTCCCTCCCCGGCCCCCTCAGTGCTCCTCTGCACTCCTGCCTCCTCCCGCAGGCGAGACACCTGGCCAAAAGGGATGGACAGCTTCTGTCTGGGAGAGATGCAGCTCTCCCCTGAGCTGAGGTGAGCTGTCCCAAGGGATGGTAGGAAAGGCAACAGCTCCGAGTCGTCCCCAGCCAACATCCTCCAGCAACAGACGAGCTGCAGAGCAACAGTTGTCCCATTCCGGTGCCACACAGGATGTCAGGCCTGCACAGCCAGAGGCGCCAGGACAGGGACCTTGTCTCCATCTGTGACTGACTGACTGCACTGGGGACACAGCACTGTGTCACCAGCCATGCCAGTGAGGAGGGGACGTGCTGGCTGGGACCGGCGGGACCGATGCTAATGGGCAGCCTTCACAGGGAAGCCAAGGGCGGCTTTGGGCCCCAAGAGCCTGACTTACTGTGAGCCTAATTGTCTTAAGGACCACACAGCACACCGCTTTATTTGTAATGAGGTTTAGGCTTCAGAAGCTGAGAATCCCATCTGCAAGAGCAGACTGCTGCAGGATTGAGCTATTAATAGCCACGGGTACACACTTACTTCCAGCTGAGGGACACAAGGGGGGAGGAGACAACCAGATGGAGATAATGCATTAGGGTGACACAAAGCCAAAAAAAGGATGATCCACTTCCCCACATCCTCACACGCGTCGTGGGCTCGCGGCAGGCAGCAAGGTGTCGCATGTGATTAACTCATAAACATCCTAATTAGAAGTTGTTCCGTTAGATCAAACGTCCAAACATGACATGGCTTCACTGTCTCCTCCCCAGGGCACCGTACAGACCCGGTGACACCGCCGGCCTCAGCTCGAGCTCCAGAGCAGCAGCCGGCCTGGCAGTACCCAGCGGGCAGAGCCGGCGAGAGCCCCATTGCGCCGTGACACCCGCGAGCGGAGCAGCGCTGGGACACAGCCAGGCACTGTCACAGACCTGGCGAGGATTCCCCAGCGCCCCGCTCGGGATGGACCCGGTACGATCCCTCAGACCAGCCCCTCACTGACAGCCAGTGCTCAACTCCCATCACCTCGGGGAGAAACAGGTCTGGCTCTGCTGGCCCCAGGGATGGCCTCGGGCTGATCCCTGCGCCCGCCCATCGCTGACACCATCTGGGTGAACTAAACCCGTGAATGCCACAAGGATTGGCCTCTGACCTTTTTCTTACACCCAACAGCTGAAAAATGATGTTTCCTCATTGCTTCCATTGCTGAGAAAAACCTCAATAACAGGTTACAAGCTGGAGGGGCTCCACCAGTAGCACAAAGCTGCTGTATTTCCCAGGACTCTTAATGACAATATTAGATCAAGGTGTCCAATGACAGATGAAATGGGATCCATGACTAAACTGCTCTGGCTGTAGGGAAACTCAGGCCCAGCTGGCAGGGGAGAACAGCTCCAGCAGTGCTTTGCAGGGTGTGATGGACCAGCAGCATCACAACCCATGCGGCACAGGGACAGGCTGGCTGAGAGGCAGCTTCTCCCTGCCCTTCTCCCACACTGGACATTCAGTGTGTCCAGAGACTCCTCACAGCAGCCATGCCGCCCCCTCCCACTGCCCAGACCCCTGGCTGCTGTCTACCCCGACACAAAGAGCAGAGCACCAACCTCAGAGCACCGTTCGGTGCGTTTTCCAGCCTAGCGAAACTCCTGGGGCTCACAGGGTCCCGCCGCTGCACTGATCCAGCCATGCTTTGCACATGGACATGCCTGAGCAGACCGAGATCTCGCTGGGTCTGGTGGCTGCACGGACCCAGAGATTACAGCTATGGATGAGGTGGTGGGACATCTTCACCAAAGCAGCCACAGCTCAGTAGTTCATTGCTCTCTGGAGACGTGCAGATCCCCTTTCACTCCAGGGCCTCCAAAATGACGACTTCTTGCAGAGATGTCTGCAAAGCCTTTGATGGGCCCATGTGATGGGACACTGGCTTCTGCCAAGAAACCAGGCAAACAGCCCAAGCCAGCCCTGGATACCTCCATTATTTGTGTCCTCCAGCTGAGAGCATCGCCCCGAAATGACCGTCACAGCCAGAGACAATCGCCAGCCGACATCTGGCACAGCCTCCTGCTAGCCAGAGATTTTCAGCAGGGAACCAGTTTCAGAGCAACTCTCTCACGCCGTTATTATAATTAAGGGTCTGTCAGCCTACTGCAGCCAAGGCCAAGCTTATTGTGGCTCTGAGAAGCCACCGCTCTAACTCCAGCTCTCCTGTTCCCGCTGACACCGATGTTCAGCCTCCAGCAGCAAACTGCATCTCCTGCTCCGAAACAGCGAGCGCGGGGGTCAGGAGTCACACCACACCCCCGACTCTGCAGGACACTGACCGCACTAGGCGGTGACGGAGCAGGGTCTCCTAGAAGGATGGGTCATTTTCTTGCAGGCTGCTGTCAAACAGCCCCACACCTGCATCCCACAGCTCTCAAGGCATCTTTGCAGGGCTGCCATGCCCCAAAACCACTGCACTTAGGGATAGGCACTCTTCCTGGCTGTAGGCTTTTACAGGACCTGCACCACCAAGACCAGCATACAGCACCAGAATACAAGCACTTGGTGTTCTGCACCGCACACCTGAGCAGTTTAATGGGCAGGAGCCAGGCATTGAACAAACTACAGCCCCCTCTCCCCATGCCAGTTGGCATCTGGCACCCATCAGTCTGAGCTCTGCATCTGTAAGTGAGGCAAGGTGAGGGACTGGCTCCTCTGCTCTGCCCTGACCTCCCCTGCTTCTCACTGGGCAGAATTTACTCCTCCTGCAAGTGAAGCAATCTATCATCCCAGCTCGTGCTGCTTATCAGGCTGCTGACAGCCATGAGTCCGGTGGCAGAAACGAATCGCCAGTGCCCTTCGGCAGGGTCTTCTCCTTTGCTCACCGAGCCAAGGAAGGGATTGCGAGGGGGATGCCTTGTGACCCACCACCGAGACCCGCTGCTCATTCCGGGACAGCCTAGTGACAGAGCAGCTCGTGGGCAGGGACCCAAATGCTGGCACAGGTCACACACCAACAACAGGGACATGTTTATCATGCTGTCCATGTCCATGTCACTAAGGACTTTTATATCAAGAATGAGACCACCAAGAAGCAGCTTAAAAAAACAGTGGCCTGGAAGTGTAGAAAGGCTGGGAAGAGAGCAGAGCCGGGCTGCCACGCCATGGGCTGGGCACTCCGAAGTGCCTGCGCCTGGGTCCGGGGCTTCTCCCACTGCCGTGCTTCTTGGGGACCTTGGTACCAGCATCATGGACGAGTTTGATACCCCTGCACTAAAATGAGCTGCAGATAAAACCAGGCAGCCAACAGAATTTTTAAATTAAACTACAAAACTATTTAAAATCCCCTCTGAGGAAGTTATCACAGGGTTAACACCCACTCTGGCTCCAGATAATACAGCAGCAATAAACGGTAATGTGCACTATGGAAGATGATTTATTTTTGCTGAGCAGGCACGGCATCTATAAATCTCAGGACTCTTAACATTTAAAGTTGTTATTCCAATGACAAAATAGACATGAGGGAGATAACAGTCTTTATCTCCATTAATGTTTTATTGCTATTCAGAGAATATGGATACGGACGGATCCAAGGGTAGGAAAATCACAGCAATTTGTTTGCGCACTCGGGAAGCCGAGATAATGGTCGTGTTTTACGACTGCACGAGGGAATCGGCTGAGCTGCAGGACAGAGGAGATGGGAAGAGGAGATCAGGTGCCTGTTTTGGTTTCTGGTTCCCATTTCGGCCACCTTCCCATTGACTCCTGGAGAGCCGGCCCGCCGCGCGGCCGAGCAGCTGACTCACTGCACGTGAACGAGCCAGGAAACAGTTTTGGAAGGAAACACAAAGGCTGCAGAGGATCCTGTGCAGCGCAGACAAGCTGCGTCGCAATGGAGGCAGGGGATATGCAGGCTGCCTGGAAATGACCCCCCGCTCTCTCCCCAGCCCTGCTGCTGGACTTGGGCGATTCCTGCAGCCCCAACCAGGCTGCAGGACAAGGCTCCTGACCTGCCTGGGATTTTTCTTTCCTCCCAATGCATGTATCACACCTCAGATTACTACAACAACCTTCGTAAACTGACCCTGCCAAAAAGGGAGCTGAAACCAGACTGGGGAAGGGGTTGGAGAGCAGCAAACCTTCCCAGGAGCGGCTGAGGGAGCTGGGGGTGTTCAGCCTGGAGAAGAGGAGCCTGAGGGGAGACTTTCTCCCCACCTCCACTGACCTCACAGGAGGGTGCAGAGAGGTGGGGCGATGGTCTCTTCAGCCAGGGGACAGGAGATGGGACAAGGGGCAATGGGCTCAAGCTGTGCCAGGGCAGGGTCAGCTCAGATGGGAGGGAAAAGTTCTTCCCTGGCAGAGTTGTGGGGCTGTGGCACAGGCTGCCCAGGGAGGGGGCTGAGTCCGCGCCCCTAGGGGTGTTTAACAGATGGGGAGATGACGTGCTCAGGGATATGGGTTAGCATGGGACAGGAATGGTTGGACTCCATCTTAAAGGTCTTTTCCAACCTGGTGGTTCTGCGATTAACTGCAGTGAGAGTGTGATCGCAGGAGGCAAAAGCACCAGCACCCGCTCAGTGGGTCTCACACTGACCCACGGCCGGTGCGGCGCCAGGAGGGGCAGCTGCTCTGGGGCCTGCACAGGCGCCTGGCTGGGCATCGGACAGGGGCCAAGCAGCTCCTTTCACAGGTTTGGCAGAGCCTCCAACCCCGGGATGAGGTGCCGGCACCTCCCTGCACATAGGGACAGGCAGCATGATGCTCCGCCAGCCAGTGCTTGCCACAGAAGCCTGGGTGGGAGGCTGGACACCGGACGGATTCAGAGCACTGAAGGGTGTAGGACAAGCTTGAACTCGACAAGGGGAAGCAAAAAATCTGCCCTGCTCGTGGAAAACACCCAGGTTGTAGAGAAGCCTCAGCAAACAGGTTCAGCTGTCCCAAAGGGTGCTGCTTCAGGTTGCCTTCCTCTGCCTGCCCGTGCCATGCAGGCAGAGGGGCTGCCACTCACTTGGGCCATCGGCCACACTCGGCTGCTGAGGGACAAGCCAACATTCATCCCAGCTCGTTCACGGCTGGGTGCAACTGCAGAACTGCTGGGCACGACACAAGGACGTCAAGGATGACAACAGCGCCCAGGACTCCCTACGCTCACCCCACACCGAGCAAGGTCCCACTAATCTGTGTCTGCGCTTCCGGAGTGACTCCAGTGCCAGCAGCACGGTGCAGGAGGAGCGGTACCCGCCTGCCAGTGCAGCTGCTACAGGAGAACAGAACAGCTCAAAGTCCCTTCAAATGTTTCCCCTCAAGAAATCAGGCTCACAATGCACCAGGAGAAAAACAACAACCAGTGCTGGAACAACTGCTCTGAATGGAGACATTGACTCTAATGGCTCAATTACGCCTTTATTGGGGGGTGGCAGGGACACAAGCTGTGCACAGCACTTCTGACAGCATACGGACAACGCACCGACTGTTTGCACATCTGGGCTCGGGTGCCCAGGAGCTGGGGCAGGATGGCCACGGTTGCACTTTTCCTGGAGCGCTGGGGCCAGGCGCAGTGTGCCTGTGCCAGTCCCAGATTTGCTATGCCCCAGCTCCCCAGCTCCAGGGCACTGTCAGTCTCCAACTCAGGGGACACTGGGAGGGCTGTGAGGAGCTCAGTGCCACTGCACAGGGCTGCTGGGGGTCTGGAAGTCGCAGCAGCACTATGCATATGTGCAGAGACAAGAAGCTGGTGGGTGTTCTGGTGTTTACCCCCCAGCTCCAGGCAGACCAGCCGTGCAGCAGCTCTTCCATCACTGGGCACCCCGGATTCCCGCTCCAGCCCCACGGCGCCCTCACACTCCCTGCAGTCCCGGAGCCCTGCACCGTCCCCAACTGCAGCTGGGGCTTTGTGCCTGCTCAGCACATCGGCATAAGCGCCTCCAGCTCCAGGCCGCAGCCGCACAGCCGAGATCGGGAGGAGCAGGGAGGAAGCAGCTGCTATTTTTAACCTGCCTGATCAGCATCCTGCCACGACAACACGCCTCGGCTCCTCTGCGGGTGTCACCTCTGCGAGAGCCAGCACACACCTCTCGCCATGGTTACAGGAGTCACAGCCCACACCAGCAGCGCTTCCAGCATCCCCAGCAGCTGGGGCTTCCACTCTCCAAGGATCTCCTCCACCAACCTTCATACCCACAGCTCACCCCCACTAAAGCCCCCTGGCAGGGGTACACCTCTGCCTGAAGCCCAAGCACTCAGGGTAGCCACTGCTCACTGGGTCTGTCTTGGCATTTGCCATGAAGCCGACAGTCTGTCGACTTCCATCGCCAGCTCCCGGGCAAGGAGGCAGCAGGGGGTTGGCAGAGCCCTGCAGACCTTGTTCACACAGGGACCACCAGAACCTTGCCCAGGAGCGAGGTCATCATGGGCCAAATCAAAAGCGTGTCCAGCCCAGCGTCCCGTCTCCAGCAGACAGGGGCAGATGTGCATGAACAGGGCCGACACACAACACACTTCCCAATATTCTCCCACCCTCCTACGACTCTCAGCTCAGGGGCCTCCGGAGGCAGAGGTGCTCCCTAGGGGTCCAGTAAATCTCTACAGCTCCGTGACCTTGTCGTGTCTCTTCTTGCAGACGCTGAGAGGTGACAAGGGATGGCTATCCCATGGGCAAGCTCCCCAAGGCTGCTCCCTTCAAACAACTGCTGCTCTGACAGACTCCACCGGAGCTCCCTGTGCCTCTGCCACGACACGCAGCCCCACGCACACCCCCTGACAGCCGCAGGACAGAGCAGGACAATGCTTTGCACCCTCTGCCAGCCTCCCTGCAGCCAGCAGCACAAGCACAAAAGGGCGCTCTGGCCTGGAAAGTTCACCCCAGGTACCCAGCGAGCCCTCTGATGAGACACCACTGGTATACGGAGACTGGGCATCACTGCAGGGCTGGCTGAGGAGCAGGCACGTCCCAGGGGAGGCATGAAACAGAGACAGGCACAGACAGGATGGAGGGGCACGGGGAAAGCTGCCGTGTTACCCCTGGAGCCTCCAACACAGCTTCACTGTGTCCCAGCATCCCATCGGGAAAGCCGAGGATCGGGCTGTCCTGCGCCAGCACGCCAAAGCTCACCCACTGCTGCGGGACCTCAACCTGACACTGCTGGTCCCCAGAGCAGAGGGGCCTCTGCTGCAACTGGAGCACTGCTGGGCTCAGAGCCAGACCACCCCACAGTGCTGCTGGTGTTGGGGGGGAGCAGGTTAGAGTCACATCATTACCTGCTCCCAGGCCTCTCTGTAATCCCCAGATTACTGAGTCCCCAGGCACATCTATTCTCTCATTAATCCCTGGATTAAAGTATCCCCAAGTCGGCTTTGACGCAGTGCACTACAAATGGCTGTGTTACACTGCTCTCCTCGCAGTGATCCCGGGATTAGAAGGAGATGTGTCCGTAGGTCCTTCCCACCCAGCTGGAGCACAAGCCCGGGGAGAAGGAGGGACGTCTAAACATAGCTCATGGATATAAATAAAAAGCATAAAGGATGGGACTGTGTTTTGTAATCAATGTACTTATGTGATAAAACAACAACTTCAAGGAGGTTCCCGGATTAATCAAATCCCAATCCAGATGATCCCCAAACAGCAGCTCACATCGCTCACAACAACAAAAATACCCAACAGCTCCCACCCTGAGCCCAGTGCTGGAGGAACGCCTCACTTCATGGGGACTACACCAGGTGTCAAAAGAGCCAGTGCCGCTGCCATGGAGAGCGATTGGCAAACCGACCCAGGAAGCAAAAAGGGTGTCAGGGACCCAGCGCAGCACAACCCTCACCGAGGGGTACGCAGAGCCCCCGGCTTCTTCTGAAACCCTGTGTGTAAGGACCAGGATCCCGGGGCAGGCAGAGGGAGGGGTGGGAAGCTCCTGGGCAGCAGTCACACCACCAGCTACCCGAGGACATCAGTCACCAACGGGTCAGGTTTTGCCCATGCGATGGCTTCCACCTCCCCAAAAGAGAACAGAAGAGCCTGAGCTCATCCTCTGCCGTACGCAGCCGATGGCTCCCGGGGAGCCAGAGGTCCCGCAGCAGGGACTGGCGAGGCCACATCCCTGCATCAGGGCAGAGGGCGACCAGCACCAGAGCTCCTTCCCGCCGCGTGGCAGTGGGGATCAGGGCAGGATGGGAACGGCTGAGGCGGGCAAGGGGGTACAGCTGGGAGAGACAGGATTAACCTAGGAAAAGGAAATGAAGGCTTAAAACGGCAGATCCCTCCAGAGTCACATCTACTGGGTTTGCGAAACGCCCCTTGAGGAGATCAGAGACCGGCTGGGTCCCAGACAGTGCCCCAGGAAAAGGGGGCACATCAGGGAGCTGCTGAGCAACAGTCGGGGAGAGGCTACAAGGCAGCATCAGAGAGGGTAAGGACAGAGCTGGAGAGGACAGTCCCGTCCCCACTGGCCAGGCGCCCGAGGGGAGATGTGCACAGCGTCCCCATGGGCTGGGTCACTACTGTCGCTCATCAGGGCAGGGAGGGCAGGAAGGGGCTCATGCCATTCCTCCTTTGCTGGAGGCGTTTCCCCAACCAAAAGCCACCTAGAGGATCAGGTTTGGCAACACAACAAAGGTCACACCCACAGCCCAGGGAGATGGGCAAGCTATTGGAAAAGGGCCATCTGGGAGGTGGGGTGTGAAGGGCCCTTCAACATCTCTGGCCAGCAGGTGAACGTGGAAGCTGCCCAAACAGTCTGTATTCAGTCTCAACTTGTCCTACTTGTGACCGGGCGCTCAGCAGCACTGCAAATGAAGATGGACTGAGGGGCAGAACAAACCTAGCGCATTTCCTGAACACCTTCCAGGGGAGACCTGCAGCTCCGGGGCAGCACTGGAGGTCTGGGCCAGCAAACAGCCCCGGGCATCACCCTGGGACCACCCACCCGGCTCCACACCTGGTGAACTCCTTGACTCCGAATGGGCACAGCAAGTTGGGGTGAATCAGCTCAACGGCCGCACCCCTCCATCCACACTGCTGAGCCCCACGCAAGGGCTGCTGAAGTACCATCCTCACCCCGCACCACCGTCTGAAATCACTTCAGGCTCATCACTTGTCTCCATCCTTCTGCACCAGGAAAACTGAGTTCCCAGCAGGTCGTGACAGAGCTGCTGCAGCTGCTGTTTGTAACGCAGCGATGGCAAACCCATCCTCCCATGGGCCTCAGCACAAGGCGACTGGCGAGTACCAGCCCCATCCCCATCACACCACTGGCTCCTGCCATCCCACCCAGCAGGAACATCCCCTGCCCATGTGCTGGCAAACCGGCTGGGAGGGGGCCAGCGTGTCCCCCACGTGTCTGTCTGACACCCAGACCCATGGCATCACTCAAAGAGAGCACTGGAGCCAGGGCTGCCCCACGGCCTCACCTCCCCTGCGTCAGGGGGCGTCGACAGCAAGCAATTACGATTCAGCTACACAGAACCAACACCAACTTGCACACAATCGTTTCCTGGGGCTCACCAGGAACCCAAAGCTTCCCACTGCTGGGTTAAGCCTCTAGATAAACCCTCCTTCAGCCATCTGCCAGAGCCACAGAATTCCCAAAGTCTGGCCCTACGCTGGCTTCCTCAAGAGCCTTAGCAGAATGAAGCAGAAAGGGAAAGCCTCTTTGGCTCCTAATTAGGCTATTTATTAATAAGCCCGTTCAGACTCTCTGGTGTGGAGTCTGTTTTTTCTGAAGTTTCACCTAAGGGGTCAGCGCTACCGGGAGCGAT
>VZTU01016787.1:45532-57305 GCA_013400835.1 Zapornia atra | reverse complement strand
CCTTTGGGATACGTGGCTGAATTGCATCTTCAATGAAGCTGCTTGGGACGGCCCAGCATCTCTGCCCCAGCTCCACAAATTAATCCTCATCAGTGGCAGGAGGTTCCGGGCAGCTTTATGGGGAAGGTGAAATTGGGCTGNGTCTCCCCATGCCCAGTGCAGGGATGAAGGTGCTGCTGCTGCATCCAGAGCATTGCTGTCCCTCCGGGTTGCAGCAGACACAAAATGGGACACATGGTGAGGGAGGAGGGTTTTGGGGGGGTGCAGAAAATAACCCTGAAGCACGGCAATGCCACAAGGCTGCCACCACTGCAGCTCTCTGCATCATGCATCCCGACGGCTGTGCTGGCCAGCAAGGGTCCCCACCTGCAACGCAGCACCAAGGAGAGGGGTCAGGGGGAAGGCTCTATGCCTCTCCAGTTCACAGCTCGGGGTGGGGACACCTCGGCTCCCCCCATGCTGCGGTCTGAGGGGGTCCTGGGCTCCCGCTGCCCCAGTCCAGGTAGGGGTGGCTCAGGTGGCCCTGGGGGCAGCCAGCGGCTCCACAGTGGGGCTGGAGGGTGAATCGTCAGTGCCACTGGCCACGTTCTCGTATTTCGGCTCTTCCTCTGGGGCAGCCTCTCCATCCCTTTGCAGGCTGGGGCCTAACTCAGAGGTTTTGCCCTTCTCTGTGGCACCGCTGGCCCCATGCTGGGCCCCAATGCTTTTCAGGGAGGGAGAGGAGAGAAGGAAGGACAGTCTCTTCTCAGGGACATGCTGGTGCTTGCCAGGGGATGGCTCGGAGGGAGCCTCTGGGATGCTCTCCCTCTGCTTGCAGCTATTCACGGAGTCTCTGTGCTGCGCCAGAGCCCGGCGGGGGGGTTTCTGGATGGCTTCGGTGCTCCTCCTCACCTTGGGCTCTTCCTTTGTGGCCCACTTGCCCCTCTGCAAGCTGCCCAGCCGCTTGAGCACAGCCTGGACTGGTCCGTCGCCACCTGCCTCGGGGTCCTGCCCAGCCGTTCCCACCATCATGTAGATGGTGGTGACGTTGGGTTCCTTCCCCTTGGCCTCCCAGCTGCCAGATTTTGCAGCCGCTTCAAGAGCCTCCACTCTTTGGGCCACGTGCCGGGTGCCAGAGACCACCCGCCGGCGGCCCCCCGGGGTGGCCCGGGGCGATGGCCGATGGCTTTCCTCCCCCTTGCTGAGGGGCTCAGGACTCTCGTAGCAATCACTGGCTGGCCGTTCAGTGGGGGGATCCACTGCTGTGTCCCCCAGAGGTGAAGACAGCTTGGATGGACCCCACGGGGTCTTCGGCTTCCGCCCAGGGCTGGGGGTCTCCACCGCCCCAAATTTTGTCCCCTCAGCAAAGGACACAGATGGCCGCTTGGCCTTGGCGATGCTGGAGGTGCGAGGGATCGTGAAGGGCTGAGAGACATCCTCAGAGTTGAAGGCGGATGGGTCTGGCAGTGCCTCGCCAAGGGGGGACACCCCATCCTGCAGCTCGGCTCCCCCCAGCAGTGGGACACCTGTAGGAGAAAGGGGTGAGGGCTGGGGCTGCCACAGCTGCCCCCCTGCCCAGGGACACGTCAGGACAGGGCTGATGCAATAGGATTGTCCCTGGGAATGTTTTCCTGGGAGGAGGTTGTGAAACGGGGCTGCCCACACTGGGCACAGCCCATCACATGAGGCCGAGCCTGGCCCCCGCCGTGTCCTTGCAGAGAGGAAAACGAGGGTATGAAAATAACTGCTGCTTGCACCCAGCATCCATCCCTGGGACACCCGGGGTTGGCAACGGGGTGGGATTGACCCTGGGCAGCTCAGAGGGGCTGCAGGTGGCTGGGGAGAGGGGGAGAAGCTGTGGGTGTCACCTTCTCTAGGAGGGACAGAGTACTCAGGTCCCTCGTTGTCAGTCTCGAAGGAGGAGGAGAAGGAGCTGTCTGAGACCCAGGTGGCTGAGGGCGGCTCGATGAAGCTGGGGTTGAAGGGGATTTCCGTGTCGTGGTGGGAAACTGGTGAGGAGAAGATGCCCAGCTGACCTCAAGCACCCAGGGGTGCTCAGGGCTGGGGCAGGAGAGCAATGCCTGCCCTGAGATGTGAGGCAGGATGGGATGTGGGGGTAAGTTGCAGCCTCCCCCCGCATAGTGACAGCGTGGGGTGGGGGGTGACAGCCCTGAAGGGCTTTCAGCAGTGCTACATGGGTTTTTTTACCTGTGACTTTGGGGAGTTTGTAGCCACCCAGGGAAAAGCAGGGTATCATAGCGCTGAGGTTTGCCAGCACCCCCTGCACGTGGTGCTTCATCCTGGCCACCACGTCGTCATCCGGCACGGCCGCCCTGCGCAGGGGAGATGGGCATGAAGGGATGCAGGAGGTGGCTTTATGTCAGAGGCTGCAAAATACAAAATTACCTGTCTCTAGCATCTGCGGGGCCAGCCCCACAGCAACAGCAGGCAACACAGAGCAGCAGCAGCAGGAGAGGGATGAGGATGGCGGCTGCAAGTGTCCCGTGGTCCTTCAGACCTGTGCAGAGAAGATGGGTTGAGTCCCACGTGTTCTGTAGAGCCATCCCACATGGAGAGCACAACCTGCACTGGGGACAGGAGGCAACCCCCCAGCACCTCCGTCCCCAGCACGGAGGAGTAAGTTTGTGGTCACTCTTACTCAACACGCAGTCTCCTCGCATGGGGTGGCAGGTCCCCCGGGAGCACTGGCAGAGAGAGGAACAGTTCACTCCAAAATACCCCTCTGGGCAGGTGTCGTTGCAGCTGGAAGAGAGAGGAAAGGAGGGAAAAGCCCCTCAGGGAGAGCAGGGGGCTCTCCCCCCCCAGCCCTGCCCTGCTCCTGGCCTTACCTGGCTCCCCAGTAGCCCGCCTGGCAGATGCATGCTCCCGACACGGGGTCGCAACTCCCCTCAACACACTCAGGGCAGAGGAACTGGCATCCGTCGCCAAAGGTGCCCGCGGGGCAGGAGCTGTTGCAGCTACCAAGGCAGACAGCAGAGCATCAGGGCACTGAGCCCCAGTGCAGGGACCCCTAATGAGGACCGAGGGCTGGCTGGGTGTACCTGGGGCCCATCCAGCCAGGCTCGCAGTGCAGGCAGGACCCGGTCTCTGGGTCGCAGGGCTCCCCGTGCCGGCAGCGGGGACATGGCTGGAGGCAGTCCTCGCCATGGAAGCCAGGCGTGCAGGGGTCCTTGCAGAGGGTCCCGTTCCAGCCGGGCTGGCAGGCCAGGCAGAAGCCATCCACGGGTGAGCAGGGCTGGCTGCGCTTGCAGTTCCCACAGCTGCACGGGCAGAGGAGGTGGGGAGCGGGGGTGAGGTCCTGACACCCACCCACCCCCCCTGAAATGCAGGTTTCACCCCATACCAGGTCCTGCATCAGTTTGGACCCTGGAGAAACGCCCTCTAGCCCGTCCCAACAGGGCAGGAAGCAAACGGGGAGAGCTGCTCCTTTATCACCCTGGGCAGTGGCACTGAGGGCCACTGGACTTTGGGATGACACCGGAGCTTTCTGCTGGCATCAGTGGGATGTCTCCCTGGTGCTGCAGCCAGCCAGGGCTGCTCAGCATGCTCTGCGCAGACACAAATGCAATTGTTCCCCCCCTCGAAGGTCTGGCTGCAGCCCCTGGGAACCCACTGCCCACCCCCCCGCCCCAGTGCCCCCAGCTCACCTGTGCACACACTGAGACCCGTATTTCCCCGCTGGGCAGGGGTCTTGGCAGCTCCTGCCCTGGTATCCGGGGTCGCAGGTGCAGTGCCCGCTGAGGGGGTTGCAGGAGCCATACAAGCAGTCGCACTGCCGCTGGCACGACGGCCCCCAAAACCCAGCCTTGCATTTGCACTTGCCCGTCTCCTGGGCACAGGGCGAGAGGTTGCAGGAGCATTTGAAGCTGCACCTCCTGCCCCACCAGCCCGGCAGGCAGCGGCAGTGGCCGGTGAGTGGGTCGCAGTGGGAGCTGGCAGGGTTGCACTGACATTGCTTCTTGCAGGTGGGTGCCCACCAGCCCGGCTCGCAGCGGCAGGCACCAGTGAGGGGGTCACAGCGGCCGTGGGGGCCACACTGGCAGGGGAACTGGCAGAGCCCTCCCCAATGGTTGGGGTCACAGGTGCAGCGCCCACTCACTGGGTCGCAGCGCCCGTTGGGGTGGCACGGGCAGCTCCGCTTGCAGTCAGGGCCCCAGTACCGCTCGGGACAGGCTGCAGAGAGAGGGAGATGGCAAGGATGGGGGGATGAGGGGGAAGCCTGGCGGTGCCCCAAGTATCCAGGCTGGCAAAGAGGGATGGTGGGGGCTGAGGCCTGGAGAAGTACTCACGGGAGCTGCAGTCCGCGCCGAAGAAGCCGGGTTTGCAGAGGCAAACCCCAGGTCTCACGCACACCTCGTCAGCCCCGCAGGCATCCTCCCCCTCACACAGTGCTGTCGGCAGCAGAACAGGCACGTCAGCACGTGATGACACCCACCCGGGGTCGTACCCCACTGCCAGACCACCCACGGCCAGGGCACCCCCTGCTGAAGCAGCCTTCCCAGTGAAACTGCCATCCCACTCCCCACTCTGTCCCTCTGGCCAAGCAGCTTCTTCAGTGGGAGTTTGGGGGGGTTCTTGTGGTGCAGCACCCCACTGCCTCTGCTCGAGGAAAGCTGTCAGGCTTCTCCCTGACACCCAGGGCTGTGGAGGAGCCGCACAGCTGAGCACAGGGCCCAAGCTTTGGGCTTCCATCACCATCCATCACTCACCAGCTGTGCACTCCCGCCCTTCCTGCTTCCAGCCAGGGCAGCACGCCGGGCCGTCGGGGAGCCTGTGGAGAGACCCAGGGTCTATCAGCTGGGGTGAGGGGTACTGGGGCCGGCGGGGGTTTGCATGGGGCTTCCCAGCTTTGGCTAAGGTGAAGCGAACATGGGCCTGCCGGGCGGGGAAGCAGCAGGGCCCTGGAGGCATTGCTCCGGAAGGAAGCCAGCAAAATGGAAGGAAATTTAAGAGGCTGCAGCCCGAGCGGGTGGTGGGGATGGGCAGTGGGGCTGTGTGGTGGGGCTGGGTAATGGGGCTGTGTGATGGGAATGGGCAGTGGGGATGGGTGGTGGGGCTGCGTGGTGGGGACAGGCAGCGGGGCAGCCTGGCTCTGCCACTGTGGAGCCCATCTGGGTCCCCTGTGCTCAGGGGGTGGCTCAGAGCTTTGCTGGTGACGCAGAGCAAAGGCACTACTGTGGATGCCAAGAGCAATGGGAGAGATGACGCAGCAGAAAAGCAGAGGAGACGTCAGATTCAAAAGGCCTTTGGGATTTACTACACCTACATTTCCCACCTGGTGCACAATGAGGGTTGTGCCAACACTCCCACGTTCCCCATTGCCCCATGTATTGGGGCTGCGTGAGAAATAACCCCCAGAGAAAGGGTCTAGATGCCTCAAACACCTGCGTGTGCCCTGACCACGCTCCCCAGCTTCCCCCCAGTCTCAGTATCCCCACGCTGCCAGGCTCAGATCTCTGTCCGTGGAAGGACAGATGGATGATGACCCTCTGGAGAGGCCCCAGGAGACAGAGGGTGACGAGCGGGGACCCCCATGGCACCTACCTGCAGACGTTTCTGCCGTCGGGATCGAGGTCCTGGGCAGAGCTCTGCACCCACAGCCACAGCTGGAGGCAGAGGATGGGCCAGGCACTCCCCATCCTGGTGAGGCACGAGGGCCCAAATCCCATCAGCTCCCCAGCCCTGCGCTAGTGTCCGTCTGTCCTGTCTGTCCCGTGCTGTCCCTCCTGTGGTGCGGCCTCTTCCTCCCGCCAGCCTTGGGTTTCTTCCTGAGGAAATGTGGGAGGAGGCGCCCCGATACAGACGTCAGGAGCGGGGCCGGGGGGGGGAGAGGCTGGGAACCACAGAATCACAGAGTGTTAGGGACTGGAAGGGACCATGAAAGATCATCTAGTCCAACTCCCCTGCCAAAGCAGGATCACCCAGACTAAATCCCAGGGGATTCTGAATGCATCCAGGTGAGTTTGAATGTCTCCAGAGAAGGAGACTCCCCAACCTCTCTGGGCAGCCTGTCCCAGGGCTCCGTCACCCTCACAGGGTTTTTCCCTTGTTCCTCCTTGTGTTCACATGGAACCTACTCTGCTCCAGCTTGCACCCATTGCCCCTTGTCCTGTCACAGCCATCCCTGAGAAAAGCCTGGCTCCATCCTGACTCTTGCCCTTTACGTTTTCATAGACATTGATGAGGTCACCCCTCAGTCTCCTCTTCTCCAAGCTGAAGAGGCCTGGCTCCCTCAGCCTGTCCCCAAGAGGAAGGTGTTCCACTCCATCATCTCTGTGGTCCTGCACTGAGCTCTTCCGAGTTCTATGTCCTTTGTGAGCTGAGGGGCCCAGAACTGGACACAATATTCCAGGTGCAGTCTCAAACGCCGCCCCACAGGCTATTTTGGGTCCTTACTGCCACCCCAGAAGCCCACACTGTGGGCTCTGTGTGACCACATAAGAACCGGCACCCACCCAAACATCTCACCTGCAGCAACCTCGTTCCCCTGTGCCATCTTCCATCACCCCCAAAGCTGCTTCAGCCAACATCCCCCCAACCAACATGAGGCGCCTGCTGCCTCCCCCAGCCCTGACCCCGGGGACCTGCCCCATGGCACTGCCCACCCCTGGCAGGGGCTGAACTGTGCAGTCCCCACATCCCCCCATGGGGACACGGCCTGCCCAGTGCTGGCCTTTGAACCACTGCTGCCCGCCATCCCACCTCGTGTCTCCCCAGGAGCTTTATGTCAGCAGATGCACAGGAAACACCTTTTTCCTACCCAAGGCCGGCTTGGCTTGGCCAGTGGCCTCCTGGCTGGAAGCTCCCGCTGCCATGCAGGACTTAACTCCATCACGCCCGGGGCCACAGCCCCTGTGCAGCCCCACTCCCAAGTGTAGTTTGGGGTTCTGGGGTCTGTCACAGTGCTGCCAGCCCTGGCCCTTTGCATCAGCACACGACAAGCGATGACCGCGCTGCAGCAGCGCGAGCCAAGCCTGGCAGCATCCCCCAGCCCTGCCCAGGGAAGGAGCAGAGGCGGCAGCAGGTTCCTCCAGGGAGAAACGAGACCGATTTATTTCTGACTCTGGTCCTAGAGCTAGAAAGGTCCTGACCCAGGCGGCCCAACTCGGCCCCGTGACCACGAGGATTGTTCCAGTTTTGGGGGTCCCAGTAGAAGCAGGAAGAGGTCCCTGATTCACCCCACTCCTGGGAAGTGCGAGAGTGGCACTCGCGGTGCTGATCCTGACCGTCCCCAGACACAGGAGCACCCTGACACCCAGTGCAGTGTGATCAGCCCCCTCAGCTGTGCTGTGACCAGGGACAGCACCCACTGGGCTGGGCACCCCAACTCCATCTTCACATTGCAGGGATGGGGGCAGGGATGGGTGGAAAGGGGTGAAGCCCCGGCAGGGCAGGATCCCGCGATGGGGTCCTGGGCTGTGAGTGGAGGTGCTTGGCAGAAAGACCCACCAGCAGACAGAAAGAGCCCTGTGGGCTGCAGCAGCAGGAAAGGGGTGCGGACCCCCGCAGTGCTGAGCAGCACAGAGAAGTGGGGAGCAGGGGCATGGCTGTGCCAGACCCTTGTGGTTAAGCCCTGAGCACAACAAAAGGGTGGCTGATGGCCAGAGATGCCCCACGGTGCCACGTTGTCCCATGCCAGGCTGGCACCCTGCAGCCGAGCATCCCGGGGAGGCTGCAGGAAGGGTGCCTGCGGCTCTGCCATCACCACAGCAAGGGGAAGTGGCCAGGGCTGCGGTGCTGCTCTCGAAGATGCTGAGAAGCGCTGCTGCGAGGCCAGATTCGGTTCCCTTTTCGCAGGTCAGAGGGGTAGGGTGGCTCTGTCCAGGCAGCTGCCTGCTGGCTCGCTCTCTGCCTCTGGCTCCAGCTGCGTGTCCAGTGAGTCGATGATTTCCCAGGCTCCGGAGCCGCTGGATGCGGGGGGGTCCTTGCTGCTGCCCTGATACCACAGCCCAAAACTGCAGAGAGAGCAGATAACGGTGGTGGGGGAGAAGAGCCTTCCCAGGGAAGCGGCCAGATCCCAGCTCCCTCTGCGTTTGGTGGCAGGGGGACATCACCTGGCTGCGAGACCCTGGGGGCGGGGAGGGCAGTGAGACACGCCCCTGCCCGGGACAGGCAGATCCTCTGAACCAAGCAACCCCGGCTGTGGCAGCATCCCTGCCAGCCCCACACTGAGCAGCCCGTCTCCATCCCCTCATACCCAGCAGCGCAGGCACCAAGCTCAGTGGGTGCCAGGTCAGCAGCCAAGCCTCAACCCTCCTCACTGCTGGCAGAGCCACCCACCCCCAGCAGCAAACTTACAAGCTTTTAATTTTGGATTCGGAAGGCTGAGCATCTGTGCAGTCCGTGCCACGAGCCGGGAGCCAGGAGCCCTCATCTTCATCACTGCAGCACAAAGGAGTGGGGAAAAACCTGTGCTGAGTCACAGGCTCCCCACAAGCGAGTGCCAGAGCAACCCAGGGGCTCCCTCCCAATCCAAGGGGTGTCTGCTGCAGAGCTGGGCCTGCAGAGGTGGCTGCCATCCGTCCCACAAAACGCCATCTGCCCCAAAGCCACAGCCAGCTGCAGTGATGCTCTTGTCCCAACCCTGGCTCAGCGACCAAGAGCTGTGAGGCTCTTCAGACACCAGCCTCAGACCTCGGGTGCTTGATTCGTGGGTGGTGTGTCCACAGATGCTGCTGCAGTCAAGTCTTTGGGCATCTCACCCCGCACAGCAAGTGCACGTTCTCCAGGGGAGCAGCCTGACAGTTGGCATCTCCAGATATGGCTCGGTGTGAGGTGGGTGACACCCCAGCACCAAGGGAGGTGACAGGCCTCGCAGAGAGTAGGATACCCCAGGAGAGATGACCGTGGGGGGTCATACAGCAGCAGCTATCCTCACCAGGCAAGGAGGTGAGCGGGCAGGACCCAACACCCCAGATCCCCCTGCTGCAGCAGAGACCCCATGCACAAGCAAGCGGCAGGTTGCAGTAGCACAGAAGAGCTCAGCCCCCTTCAGATCTTCATTTAAGTCCCTAAAAGCCAGCAAGACCCAGCTCTGCCCGTGCCACAGGGCAGCTTTAGCACAGGCTCTGCCCCACCACCTCCAGCAGCTGCAAGGAGCAGGGGCTGGTCCCCAGCAGGGTCCTGTCCTGTCCTCCCCTCCCCATCGCGAAAAGTCTGCTGGAGCCAACACTGCCCATGAACATCTCTTGGAGCCTTCAGGGAACATCTCTACTGTCATCTTCAAAGGCTCTCCAGCAGACATCCTCCAGTTGTACTGCACAGGGACCAGCCTGCCCCATCCGGCAATCTCAGTGCCACCACCTCCCCTCCCCTTTTGCCACATCCGCGCAGGAACGAGTGGCGGGGGCAGGTGAGCGGCAAAGAGACTGGCCCAGCTCCTGCGGTGCTCCCAGGGCTCAGCCAGGACAAGACAAGACAACTGCTGCAGCCATTAAATCTTTGATCTCAGGAGGGAGGCAGGGAGGAGGCAGCTCTTGGCCTGGGAGGTCCCTGCCAGGCATCACACCACGCAGAAGCAGCTCGCCAGCCGGGCTGTCCTGCCTGTCCTCCTGCCCCGGGAGCAGGACTCACCTGCTTGCCGACTCCTCCGCTGTTCCCAGCATTTTGGCCCTGATTTTTCTCCTCTGCCTTTTGATAGTTGATTTCATCGCGTGTAAGAAGAAGCTGGGAACTCTCTCTTCGTTTAGCAGCTCTCTGGTAAAAAGCAGCAGCTCGTTAACCGAGAGCCCGGCAAAGAAATCCACCCCAACAGCACCAGGAGCAGCCTCTGAGGGACCACGGGTAGCTGCGGGGACAGGAGGGACCCGGCTCGCTGTCCCACATTGCCGTAGCAGGACTCACCGCTGGTAATAGGCCAGCTCCTCCTGCACCAAGAACAGGTTGGTCTTGAGCTCGTTCCGCTCTTGCAGGATCTGCTGCAGCTCTTCCTTGGAGAAGCAGCAGTGAGCAGGGCTCCTGCCCGCGTCCTGGTGCTGCAGCTCCTCTGTGGGTGACTGGGTTCCTTCCTGCAGGGGCAGAGGGTCAGCAGATGAGTGGAGACGCTGAATCCCCAACCTGAAGGCTGGGTGCCACAGACAGGCAGAGATGGAAGATGCTCAGGAATGAGTTGCTGGTCTGGAGCTGCTGCAGCCCACCATGGACCACGGTAGCTCCTCAGGTCAGCCGGCACCCACAACCCACCACCACACATGGTAAACCCTCCTCATCCTCCAAGTCCCTTCTGTCTTTTACTCCCATTACAGTGCCTCGCTTGCTACTGGTCCAGGGGTCCCAGGAGCCCCTGGAAGAGCTGGGAAGGTCAGGCTGGTGTGAGCGATGCCATGTAGCAGGCAGGGCCACAGACTTGAACTCACAGGGCTGGGCTTTGGCTGCTGGATCTCAGGGCTGGTCCTGCTCTTCCTGCTCATTTCCTTCTGGGTTTGCAGCATCGCAGCCTCCAGGTCTGACTTCTTCTCCAGCGCGCTCTTGAGCTGAGCCTGCACCACAGCCACCTTGTGACGCAGGTCCTCGTTCATGGCCATGAAGCGATGCAGTTGTTCCTGCAGCTAGAGGGACCAGGGCAGCTGAGAGTGAGGCAGGGCAGCAGCTCTGGGCCCCCACCCAGGGACATCAGCCAATGCAGAGCCATGGGAAAGGCATCTGCCCCAGCAGGATCACTGGCTGTGACAGCCTCGGGGTGAGGTGACATGAAAGGAGGTCCCTAGGCCCTTTACCCACCACACCCACAAGATCCCAAATGCTCACCGCCTCTGTGTCTCGGCTCTTGCAGACTATCTCATGGGCTTGGGCACGAAGCTCATCCCTCTGCTTGTCCACCACCTCCTTCAGCCGCAGCATCACCTCCCGCTCCTTCCGTGCCGTGCTATCTGAGCCCAGACATGGGCAGACAGGCGTGAGTGGCCCCCAGGACCCAAGGACTCCCCCAACCCCACGTCACTATGAGGTTCTTTGGTGCTTCTGCAAAGCCAAACTGTAACATTCCTGGCAGACAGCAGAGTAGGAACAGCAGGAAGAGGGGAGCTGGGGGCTTCAGGCTGTGCCTGACACATCCTTGTGCTGGCAACAGCGGCCTGCATCCTCCACCATCTTCCTGGAGGTTTGGGATGTGCTCTGGGGGTTCAGAGTCCCTACAACCTTGCAAAATAAGGTAACACTCATGCTGCTCGGTAGGACAGGTCTCCAGGCTGAGTGGCTGGTTCAGACCTGCACCCAGCCTGTCGTCCCCCACAGGGTCACCCGGTAGCATGAGGGGAGCCCAAACCCACCGGGACACCCACCTTCGTGGGACTGGCTCTCCGCAAGCTGCCCCAAGAGCTGCCGGTTCTGCTCCTCCAAGCGGGCCAGGCGCCTGTGCAGGGCTCGCTCCCGGTACTCGGCCTCCCACAGCCGCTGCTCCGGGTCCTGGGGGACGGCCACAGCCGGGTCAGGGACATCCCGGGGAGCGGGGACAGCCGGGTCGGGGCCGTCCCGGAGGGGGCGTGGAGACAGCTGGGTCAGAGCCATCCCGAGGAGCGGGGACAGCCGGGTCACAGCCGTGTCACAGCCGTCCCGGGGGGTGGGGACAGCCGGATCAGGGCCACCCGGGGAGCTGGGACAGCTAGCTGAGAGCCACCGCCGGGGACCCGGGGCAGCCGGGTCAGACCCGTCCCCACGGGGACCCCTGCAAGGAGCAGCGCGGGTCAGTGCCGCGGCCGAAGGGTCGGACGAGCCCCCCCACCCAGCTCACCTCCGCGTCCTGCCTCCCAGCCGGCGCTGCCGCTGCCTCCCCCTC
>VZTU01016787.1:25536-45422 GCA_013400835.1 Zapornia atra | reverse complement strand
GGCCCACCCCGTCCGGGGCCGCCCCCTCCCGAGGCGGGATCTCACCGGCAGCGCTCCCGTTCGTAAAAAATTTATTGAGCCAGAGGAGAGAACACAACAACGAGACAGTGCCGGGGCGGGGTGGGGGGCGCAAGGGGGTGAGCAGGGGATGAGGAGCAGGGGGCGGACAGACGGACGCTGTTGAAGGAGCAGCAGGGACAGACCGACGCTGTTGAATATCAACAGTACTAAGAGTGGGGGGTAACAGTACTGGGGGTGAGGGCAGGACTAGGCATAGAGGTCCTCCCGGTCGGCAGAGTAGACCTCCCCCTCCTGCAGCAGGGCGAAGTTGAGGAAGTGAGAAGGGCGATGGACCTCGTGGTAGAACTCCTTGGGGTTGGCGAGCTGGAGCTCGTACTTCATGTTGGGGTCGTGGCGAACACCTAGAAGAGAGAGTCCATCACCCACCTGAAAGCCCCTCATCATGAGTGAAAGTCACTCAGCAGCAGCCTAGCAAAGCTCTCTACCCTCACACGGTTAAGGTTTAAGGACACCCTGCCAGAAAAGAGGGTTCTAAACCCATAAAATCATCCCCCTTTGGGTTCCTCCCCGTAGAGTTACAGAGCAATGTGCCTCTAGTCCGCTTCTGCTGGACAGGAGCCCGTGTCTGCCCCTCTCCTCGTTTCCTGACCCCTTCCACATACCAGAACCTCCTGGGCACAGCTTTTCTCCTGCATTTTCCATTACCATCTCCTCTGCCTGACGAGGGATTAATTATTCAGTGGCAGTAGAGCAAACACTATGCTCCAGAAAGACAAGATGTCTACTTCTCCCCTCTATCAGTTTGTTCTCTTCCCACAGAAAAATCATTGAGAACTGACGTTCCAGTGCTGGTACCAAGGAAAGGTCAGACCACAACACTGGTAAAACCCTGCGAGGTGCTCCGAGGAAGGTCAAGCTTTAGAAGGCATAAGGAACACATCCCTGAGGAGCTATTTCCTTCTCTTCACCAAGCTATTTATGTTGTATCCCTTCCTGTCCCTTTCCCAGGGTTGGGGGGGGGTGGGGGCAGCTCACCCATGAAGTTGTAGTTCCAGGACCCTTGTGCTGGGACCATGAAGAAGCCAAGGAAGCGATCCGAGAGCAGCATCTGCACCCTCTCATAATGGGATGGCAGGTAGCCCTTGGGGTTGTTGCCTTTGTCCGTGTTCTGCCTGCCCCACTCGTAGCCGCTCGGGGTCAGTTTGTAGGCTGTCAGCGTGCAGGAGCCTGGCGTAAAGCTGAAAGGAAGGAGACAGGGCAAGTCAGACTGATCTGGGGCAGAGGGAAGCCAGAAACAAGCAAACACTCCTTTTTCTGCCAAATTTTTGGTCTGAGACCGTAACTTGTTCCCAAGAGCTTCACCCAGAGACCCGCCGAGGGGAGGGGGCACAGGGAGGCCTCGCTGCCTCTCACCTGCAGGTGATGATGATGGTCTTCTCCCCATCCCAGGAGGGGTTGTCAGCCATGACCTTGGCATGGGTGGTGACGTCCTGTGGCGAGAGCTGAGGAGACTCGTTTGGTTGGGTGTGAATCCACCCCAGAGGTTCCATTTCCTGAGAAAAGAGTGTTTTAGAAAGGAATGCTCAAAGCATGTAAAAAACCAATTACACAGGGACTAAAGGCTCCTCTTTCAGCTGAGCCTCCAATGCCCCACACGTTCAACAGACATGTTGGGAAGCTGCCCCACCACCTCAGGTCCCCATTACCCAGCACAGGGATCTTCCACCCACGCCAGGAGCAGAAGCTCAACTCACCTTGAGATACTCATGCTGCGGCAGCTGCCCTGGGAGATGCACAGTCTGGTGTGTTCCCCACTGGGGCACCATCACGATGCACCGGATCTCCTTCACTTGGGGGTTATCAGGGGGGCTCACTCCATACAGGTAACCTGCAATCTAGAAACACAAACACCCTCCTTAAAAGCCCAGAAGTGGACTCTGTGTAACCATGAGAGCGGGTGGGCCCTGCCCTTAGCTCCTGAGGAGAGTATCTCTTGGCTGGCAGGTTCTCACTAGAAAACATCATGATTTCATTCACATCTGGGCCACAAGGAGCCATCAGGACCTGGCTTCAACTTGTGTGCTCAGACGTACTGTCTGTCTCCAGCACCAAGGGGTTCACCTGGCTCTTTGCCATCAGGTCCCAACTGCCCAGGACGGGTGCGTGCCCCAGCAGCACGGGCTACAACTGTAACTCACTCTGTGCACACTCACCTGGGCCCGCAGGTCTGAGATGCAGATGAATTTCTTCAGCACATTCTTGGGCAGAATGTAGGTGTAGCCCGTTTCCTTTATGTCATCCGATGAAACGTAGATGTGGTTTGTTCGGAGGTGGAGGTTGGCAGCAGAAATTGCTCTGTGAAGGAAGAGGAGACAGTGTTAGAGGGTGTGCAGATCCTTCTGCGAGCCCTTTGACCTTGCACAACCGCCCTGCCTGCCCTCCTACCTGACTCGCCACTCAGTCTTGGAGGAGAAGGTCTGGGTTTCGTAGTTGCTGGTTGTAGAGGTGATGATTTCATCCCCGTGTTTGTTAACGGTGCGGGTCTGTGTGGCTGTCAGCTGTGACTGCTCCTTGGTTTGCTTCTCAATTTCTGCAATCTGCTGTCTCTGCTGAGAGGGGGCAGAGATCTCCATGCCCAGGATAATGTCTCGGATCTCTGACTGCGTCAGGGATGCAACATTCACACTGAAAGAGAAAATTCACCCACATCAGGCATTTCAAAATACATTCTGGAGCCTTCTTGCTAAGGAACAAGCTCAGCACCACTCAGGGTGCGAGGAAAAATGAAACCACAACTTTCCAGACATGAGGAGGGACTAAATCACATGAAAAGGTGTGGGGCAGACATTTTTATCTGCCTTACTAGAAAACACAATGACCAGTAACAACCAGCTTCCCTACAAAGCTGTCAGTTCATTGCCAAGGGCCCAGGAAAGTCTTCCACTTCCTACAAGGAGCAGTCTGGCCAACAAGTCTTAGAGCAGGAAGGATTATTGCAGCTGGACAGTGGCTTACTTGTTTTTCTTGCCGTAGTCAGCAAGGATGAGATCCTTCAGCTGCACCTCCACCTTGATCCACTCCTCATCTGTCAGGGTTGGCCAGATGTGGTGAGGCTCTGTTATGGTTGTCTTATCTGGCTTCAGAATAACTTTGGCTCGATCGTTGTTCACATGCAGTGCCCGGAGAATCAGAATCAGGCGAGAGAATGCCTTGGAGGAGAAAACAAAAGCTGCAGTTAGTCACAAAGAAGGACACCAAATGTATGAGCCCCTAGCAGAGCGCTCCTCTGTTTGGGCGTGCTGACACTGCATGGGAAGTGCCAGTGGAATCCATGTGAAGGAAAATCCAGATGAACTCAAGAGCTCAGTGCTCCCACGTGACAAACTGCAAGGGATCTCTGCAGCCTCGGCTCCCACCTCATTCAGCAGCAGCAAAGCAAACGAGGCATGCCGTGCTTACCGTGTAGGAAGAGATGGTTTTCAGCCAGTCATCGTACAGGTTGAAGAGAACCATCTGGGGTTCAGTCGCCTTCAGGATGAGATCACCAAACTTCTCCACTTTCAGACAGGCCTGGAAGGGCAGCTGCAGCTCTGAGCCTTTGATCACAATATTAGGGAAATCCAGCAAGTGCACCTGGGGTTTATCGAGAAGAAGAATTAGCTCACAAGTACTGCAGAACATTGGTGCAGCTCAATTCCTTCACAGAAACACATCAGTGTCTTATAATCCCCCAAAGATTTTATGTCCTCACAGAGCAGTATCTGCATTGTTACCTCAAGTGGGTCCAACATGCCCTTCCGTGTCACTATGATCTGCTTCGGCTGCTCCTCCACGGGAAGTGATCGAATCAAGGCAGCCACTTCTTCAGCTGTCTTCCACTTGGCCAGCTACAGAAGACAGCAGGGTTAGTGAAGTATCCCTCTGCTAAAGCAGCTCCTCCGTGCCGCTGGGATTTACACACTCAAACCAAATTCTAAAAATACAACTGAAATTTATGGCTTGATCCAGTTCGGTGACAAGACCCAGCATTTTCTTCTTACTGGTCACAGAGGGCAGCTCCCATTCCTGGAGTTCAGTTACTTCTGACTGGCTCAGAAAAAATAGCTGGCTACACCTCCTCCCTGACTTTGCCACCTGAGAATCTTCTCACTGCACTGAATGTACGGCCAAGTGCAACATGATTTGCTCTAACAGCAAGCACAGCGCTGTTCCTCAAGTCCTCCTTGAAGATGTATGCTCTTTACACCTCAGAGCCTTAAAAACCTTCTACCACCACCACCTGCACTCTTTGACATCCCATGCCAATGCTTGCCTGAGCATGGAATACAGGCTGGGAAGCAGGAAGATCAAGACCCTGATGATATTTTCTACTCAATGAATGTTCCAAGCAGTCAGAGCCCAGCCCAGGGCACAGCAGGCAGCCAGACCCTACCTGTCCTAGACGCTTCTGTCCTGCCCACACAGACGTATGGATGATCTTCAGGAAGAGCTGCCCAGTTCTGGGATTGAAGATGAAAATGGCTCCATTGATGGGTTTTGTGGTCAAATTCCCTTCAAAAGTCTGAGAAAAGAAATGGAAGTGAGAAGTACAAGCAGAGAAGCGTAGCCTATCCACACCTCTACACAACAGCCAAGTCGCTGTGCACTTGGAGCAGGAACCACACAGGAAATCTAAGAGCTGTTCTGTGCACACCACAAAAATTTGGCTCCATGCTGATTCCCAGTTTTCCATCATTGCATTCCCCCACAATCACCCCAAACACAGGACATTTACAGTGCCCATCCTTTCCCCTCTGGTCTTACCTTGTGGATGGTCACTCTGTACACATTAGTGTCATCCACAAACCAGATGATCTGGTTGGAGAAGAGCTCTCCATAGTTCTGGGAGGAAAGGTATGGTTCTGTGGGCTCAGAGGAGTACAGCTGCAACCCCTTGCGGATTCGTTCTCTCAACACATACAGAGCAGGATTTGCTTTCATAATTTTGGCCATAGCCTGCTGGATCAGAGGTTTGCTCCCAGGGAACCAGTTCCCATAAGCGCTGGAGAGGAACACAAACAGGAGACCTTGCTGTTGCCACCAGCTCTGAGATGAAGGGATGTCTATGCACAACACTTTCCACACAGCAGCAGGCACCTTTCTGCCTGCTGAATACTGATGTATGATTTCTCCTGCTGTGTCTTGGGAGCTGTTCACCTACAGCTTTTCCCTACAGCAGGACACCACAGTGCACACACAGGTCCTTGAAAACCTGCATCTTTACACAAGCACACTGGAGCAGAGGTCTGCTTGCTGGGGCTTCTTCCCCCTAGATTTCCAGTGAAGAACAGTTATCCCCACTTGAAGGGGGCTCTGAAACAAGGCCTGTCCTTCAGCTCCAGGAACAAGTATCTCCTAAGAAAACAAGTGACTAACAAACTGGGAGAACTGAACTGTTACTCAACAAGCAGCCAGCTCGTAAGCAGACACCTTATCCCAGTCACTGCATCCCATCAGCTTCTGCCTTCTCCCCTCATCCTCCAACCCAGTTCAGAGACACACCAAGATACAAACTAGGAGCTGCAGCCAAATGCAGAAGGTGCAGATCTCACCTGTGCAAGTTATAGGCCAGGTCAATGGCAATGAGCACACCAGTAGGAGATGGATAGATACTCATGTTGTCTGTAGTGTAGTCCAGGAACTTGGCTCTCGCATAGCGCTCGATATCATGGGAATCGTAATCTCCCCAGCGCAGCTGGATATCTATCCAGTACTTCTGAGTGGTGGTGCTGTCCATCACATCTCTAAGGAGAAAGCAAGCCAGAGCAATTTAATCTTGCACAAAAAATTCTCCTGCAGTCACTGCATGTCTGAGAAAGAGGCCAGCTCTAACTGCAAACCCTCCTGTCGTGGGACTCTACCGCTCTCTTCATCCAACTGCTGAAGGCAGAAGCTGTTAAGAGAAACCTTCAGCCAAATGGGTTCAGCTGCAAGTTTAAACCAAGCAGCACAATTACTCCCCTACTGTGAGTCATGAGGGTCATCTCCCCTGGGGATTGTGTGGTGAGGATTCAGACAAACTAAACACAGCGTGGGTGCAGATGGTGTCCAATTCGCTCCAGATTCTGGCCCCAGGACAGCAGAGTTTTGTGGGGTTTCCTGAAGAACCTTTCAGAGCTCCTGAGCTCAGGTGAAAGGTCAATCAGAGGAGAGAACACAAGCAAAGACTGTCTCCACATTTTGCTGGAGGCAGTGCTAGGAGATGCTGCAACTACCTATCCAAATGAGCCCACCACTTTGTCAGGCATGACTGTATCTTCCCACAACCCCAAAGAAAACCAACCCTTGCTCAAGAGATAAGGACTTTGGCTTAAGATGACAGGCTCAGGAGCAAGATCATGGAGAGGGAAAAAGGAAATGCTCACTTGGAATCTGCAAGCAATGATGGACGTGACACATTCCACTTATAAGAAGCAAAGAGAAGGATATCTGCACATGAGGAATTCATCTTGTATGACTTCCTGGGATGGATTGTCTCCTTCTGCACTGTCTCAATCTCCAGAGCATCCAGCTCTTGATCAAACACCTGAGAAAAAGACAGTCAAAGATGAATCTATCCTCAGCATAGAACTAAATCGGGCACCCAGGAAAACCCTGTTTCCTCCCCCTTCCCTGCCAAAGTGCTGAACCCCGGCTATAATCTCTGGGCCAATCTCTTGCTGCTAGCAGGAGGCCTTTCTCAGCATGCTGAAACCAACCAAGTTAACACACTGCTTACCTGACACAAGTCCATGACAATGCTCTCATGGATCTTCTGCCACAAGTGAGCTCGGAAAATCTGAATGAGAGAAATCTTCAGCGTGGGGATCTTGCCGTGCATAAAGATGCCTGTCAAATCCAGCTGCACCTGAAAACCAACATACACCTGCAAAGGAAAAGCAGCCGTGAGCACAGGCAACTGATGAAGTTTAGAAAGCAGCTCCTGTTAGGGAGGTGTAGTTCACCTGTAAGAGTTGCTCTGAAGAATGAGTTAAGATTGATTAATTGCATTCAGTTTAGTAGAAATATCTACAGGTACAAATGCCAGGTACTCACATTGGCTCTGTTAATGGTAGGAGACCACCACAGGGTGAATCTTCTGTTTGGAATTTGGTTCAAACCCGATCTCTGGGCATTCGTCAGCTTCTTCCACTTCATGGATTCCTCAAAGCCACTGGCTTTCTCCCTAGAAAGGGCAGACAATCAATTACACAAAACGTCCCTCACCTCCACTACCATGCACCACGTGTCGCAGAGGCAGGGAACACACACCAGGAGCAGGGAAGATGGCTTCATGCAAAGGCACTTCCCAACCCCAGGTGTCCTCCCTAACTGAGCTATACAGTGTGCTCAAGTGATGACTGAAAAATAGAAAAGACTCAGCAGAATCAGCACAGCAAGGACTGTACTGGGCCAAGGACTCCTCCACCTGCACCACTAAGCTCCACTCCGCAGAACAAGGCCATGTGTCAAGGTTTCTCTTACCAGAAGAGACCCTCCCATGTGGGGAAGTAAGTGCCCTTGAAGAGAGTGTGCTCCAGGATCCCTTCCACTCCACCCAGTGCCTGGATCATATCTGTGCGGTAGTTGTTCAGGTTCCAGAGTTTCCCGTCATGGCGCTGATGTGTCCACCAGAAAGGGTTCTGTTTCAGGACCTGCAGACCATAGTGCACTCATGAGCAGCTCTGTATTCAGATCACTTAACCTGGCCACACTTATTTTAGGAACCAAGACAATGAGGACTGTGTCAGCCAACAAGTAAAACTCCTCATGGCCTCAACCCTAAGGGACATCTCTCATCTAAAACGTGAGTTCAGTCAGTGAACCTATTGAACCTATGCAATTCAGACTGGGTGGAATCTAAGATGGTATTTTTATCTTGCAGGGGTTGAAAGACTTTCTACAGAGTCACCATTAAAGGTTTTTAATAATAAAATGTTTCTATTGTTGTTAAAACTCAAAATTCTGGAATGTTTGTTTTGGAACCTTTTTTTGCCCCCCTCTCCAGGATGCGTTTCTGGAAACTCAGCAGTGCCCAGTGCAGTGTTCCCCCAGACACTGCCATCTACCCAAACACTTCAGAAGCCACTAGCAATAGATTTTGGAACATCTGGTTCTCAACACCCTCTACTAGTCCCAAGACACGGCTCCTACAAGGGAGTGGACCTGCAACAGCACAAGGAAAAAGGATATTGTCTGAACCTCACACTCAGCCAGAGAAATTCCTGGTCAATACCTGATACTGTTTGAAGTCAGTCCTGACTCTCCAGCCTTTATCATAGGCCAGGGTGTGCCGGTCCTTCTGGAAAAGGGTGTTAATACGAGGAATTCCCCTGTCCCATGAGTCCTCCAGATCCTCCAGCGTCAGACGCCTGTAGAGAAGAAACGCGCCACGCTTCGTTACCTCTCAAGTTCACAGTAATGCACCAATGAGTATTTCAGGTGACACCATCACAGAGTAACACAGATCTCAGGGCTCTGGCAGGAGATGGTCTAAAATGCCAAGCGCTCAGAGGCTCAGCAGAGCTTCTATAGCCATCGCTATGAACACACTGATGTCAAACAGCCTGAAGGAAAAGCCTGCCCCCCAAGTGCATAGAAACAACTGCAAATAGCTCTGACATCAGCTTTCCTGGCACCACCTGGGACACCATTTCCCTCAAACTGTGCCAGGGGTGTACTCTCTGCTTGAGGAGTCCGTACCTCCTCCAGTGGTAAGACAGCAGCTTTGCAGGAGACCTACTGCATGTATCATGGGTCCAGCACATTCTCTAGAGACAGTGCAAGACTTCAGCCCCCTGCTTGTCCCCACACACAGAGATGTGACCTCACAAGCAAACATACCTGTTCTGGGCTATGGCCTCTTGTCGCTTGAGGGCATACTCTGCCCATACTCTCTGAGAGTCAATGAATTCACTCTCCCATGGCTGGATGTAACGATACAGATTTGGGATGAGCTGGTCCTCTTCATGACTCATTCCTGAGCGGAAGTGAGTAATGCCAACATCTGTCTGCTTGGACCACCTGCAGCAAGGAGGCACAAGAAGCAGGAGTGATAGGAATTCACAGGTCATACTGCTATGACCTACCATAAAGGCAACATAACTCTCTAGCCCACCACCACCTAGCATTCTCACCTATTGTTATGGGAAAGAGTATCCAACAAAACACCCAACTCACATGGGCATCTAGGACAGAGCAGCATAACTCACCTCAGGTCAGACTGCGGGATGAGAACGTGGCCCATGGAGAGCATGCCCAGCCCTCCCAATTCTTTAGGGGTGTAGAACACCACGGGTGGAAAACGACTGGGCATTTTGGAATTCAGACCAATTTTGATTCGAGTCTGGATTTTATTTTCACATTTCACCAGCAAATCAAGCAACTCCTGGGTATTTACAACAGCTTCCCGGAAATAGGTCATCAAGCCAATCAGAGCTGTATTCCATTTGTTGACAATCTAGAAATGAAAGCAAAGGATCAGTTCTCAGCCCATTCTCTGAGCATCTGCAGCAATCTCAGTCACACATCTTCCTCCCACCTTACCTTGGTGAAGGTTGTGGAGCCGGAGGCCATGAGGATCTGCCTCACTCTGTTGTGAAATCTCTGCATTGACTCATCATCCACACGCAAGAAGCACTGAGCTGTGCGCTCCTTGGTGACCTACAAGAGCACAAGGACATCAGTTCCTGCCTGGAAGCCCTCTCCAAGCAAGGTGAGCTCTTGCCATCCAAGGATTTATGAAATACGGGGGGAGAGGAGAGACTGAACAGCACCTCTACAGTTTCAGGTCTCTGCTCATTTCCAGCCAAGGATTTCCCATCCAGCCCAGTAAGGAAAGGCCATACCCAAATCATTTTAACTATCCTGCTAGTGGTCCCAGCTAGAGCTACCAAAGGTGTGCTCTTCAGCACACTCCACAAGCAGGTACAAGCCCTGCTTTGCTGGCAGGCACGGGCCAAGCAATCCCTGCTCTCCCAGCCCACCAACCCCTCAACTCTACCTCATTCTGTAGGTTCCAGACCCCATCCTTGTGGGTGAACTCCTCGTAGCTGGTGCGGCACTTGGGCAAGATGCGGCACTCAAACCCGCACATGTTGAAGAGCAAGTTGGGGTTATCCTTGCTGTAAACGGACACGAAGCTGTTCTCCCACTGCACCGTGGTGACCGATCGAGGCAGACGGTTCTTGATATCCCAGAATACAGCACGACCACTGAAAAACAAGATGTGCAGTGACAGGCTGTTACTGACGTGAAATAGAAACTAGGCAAGTTCTCAGTGCTGCCCTAGCACTATACAGTTTCTCACACCCATCGCTCACTGTCAGAATTACAGCACAGACCCCTGACATCTTACTTTACTTCCTGAGCACCTGCCTATCAGTCTCCAACAGTTATTTATCACAACTATTTTTCCCCACTATCCCACCACTTGTTTTTTCCAGGCCACACCACTTACAGGTTCACATCGTGTTTCATGAGGCGCATCCGAGCATCCCGGGGCCAGCACTTCTTGTTGTTGTAGCCTACAATGTTCTCGTTGTTGGGATCTGGATGCTCTGTCAGGTACCGTTGAATCAAGTCTCTTGCCTCATCTGCTGTAAACCTGGAAATGCAGAGAGGAGGATCTGGATGACCATGATCAACTCCTCAGAACACCGGTTTGCCCAGACAATAATGGCTTTGGATAGCTTATGGATAACAGCTTATGGATAGCTGTTCACCACAGCATGCCTGAAGGTAATGATCCAATTTCTGTATCCTCCCATGGAAGGGGGCTTCCGTTTCATTAGCACAGAGCAACCCAGGACTGTTTTGGTTACCCTTCCATGAACAGGCATCAAATTTTAGTCAGAAATGCCATATTTAGCCAGTGGAAAATCTGTAAGAATTGAACTTTTGATATTGTTGCTGATCCAGTGAAGCTACAGCAAAGCAGAGAAAGCAAAAGGTTGTTCTGGGAAGTTTGCTGATTCAAATATTCCTCATCTTTCTTAGAAAAGAGAATCAAAGCCTAGAGTAGGGGCATACGATTCCCACATTCACAGCATCTGCTGAAAGATGCCAGAAGAGAAGTTCAGCTGAGGAAAGCAGGACCCTGGAGCTCTCACCTGAAGAAGATGTGAATACGGTCGATGTATCTGCAGAAGAGGCGAATGGGGTGGGCTACCTCAGTGGCGATGTCTTGGAAGCTGAGGAAGTCATTGGGCATCTGGGGAGGCCCAGCCATTTCACTGGCACGGTGCAGACCCAGCACCAGCAGGTCCATCACCAGCCCATAATACTGGACGATGAAAGAAGCAAACTGCAGCCCACGAATAATCCCGTAGGAGTTGGTGTGATTCATGTCCTGAGGAAACAAGGAGAATTGTGAGAACCTGACTGTCACAACACAACAGGCCTTTTACTTGAGCAGTTGCTCTTTATTTACTAGGACCCAGAAAGGTTTTCTTAGTCCCTCATCTCTTCTTTCTCTGGCGAGTCTTGTGTCCGTTCCTTCCTCATGGGTCCATAAGCTCTCAATTTTACAGTCCACACACCCCCTTTCCTGACAGCAACTGTTACCTTGTAGTTGATCACCACGTTGTTCTTGGCTGTCATGTAGTCAGCGATGTTGTGATCAACGATAAGACGCAACAGCCTGTTGAGCAACGTCAAGTCAATCTTCTCATACATCTTCTCAAATCGAGACTCCAGCATCACGTTGCATTCACCTTCACTTGTTTCCCAGACGTCTTGGAGATTATTAATGCCTGCAGAGACACACAAGCTTGTCATGTTATGTGACAAAATGCCTTCCTCAGAGTGCAGAACAACCCTCCTGGGCACAGGACATCAGCGTATTTTACGTAATGTCTGATTTTTTCTGACACTGGGGCTTTCAGGCTACCCAGAAATGTGAATAGCGATAAGCAAAGCAACCACAAATGGTATGAAGTTCTCCTCCTCCAGTATATATATACATATATATATAAAAACATATATAAATTTACAAAATACTGCCTTTAATGACTGCAAGTTGCAAATATGAAAGCTCAGCTCCCAAAGGGAAGCAAGCTCCTGACAGGAAAACTCATTTTTGCACAGGATACAAAACCCCACAAACCTTGGCACCACTTGTACACCAAGAGGGGAGGAGGTTCAGTGTCAGCAGGTTTGATCCATGGAGGGAAGAGTCGCCGCTTATCAGCCTCATACCACAAGTACTGATCTAGGTAAGCATCTGTGATTTTCTCCAAGGGCTCAACATCATAAACAGGAACTAAGTGGCTGTAGAGATCCATGAACTCAATACCCACCTAAAAGAGAAGCAGCAGAGCTGAGGCTTAGAGCTGACAGAGAACACAAAGCCCTAGCACCATCCAGGTCCTGAATGCAGCGTAACTTTTAGTGTGGTCCGGCTTTCACCAAGACACTTACCTCCTTGAAGGCTCTCTGAGTTAAAAGGTGTCGCTTGATTCTGGACAGAGCTTCATGAGGATTATCATAAGCCTGTTCAATCAAGCCCAGTTCCTCTCTCTGTGACTGATTCAGGCGAGATTTCACACTGAAAGTGAGAAAGAACAGCTCATGCACCCAAGCGTGAACAAACTAACAGCCACAGCATCACAGAATCCCAGAATTACAGGGGTTGGAAGGGACCTCCAGAGCTCATTGAGTCCAACCCTCTGCCAAAGCAGGGTCCGTAGGATAGGTCGCACAGGGAGGTGTCCAGACAGGTCTGGAATATCTCCAGAGAAGGAGACTCCACACCCCCCTAGGCAGCCTGTCCCAGGGCTCTGTCACCCTCCCCATGAAGAAGTTCTTCTGCATATTGGTACAGAACTTCCTGTGCTTGAACTTGAGGCCACTGCCCCTTGTCCTGTCCCCGCAGACACTGAGAAGAGGCTGGCCATTTCCCCCTGTGTCCCACACTTGAGATATTTATAAACATGGATCAGATCCCCTCTCAGTCTCTTTTCTCAAGGCTGAGCAGCCCCAGCTCACTCAGCCTTTCCTCACAGGGGAGATGCTCCAAGCCTTTCATCATCTTTATAGCCTCCGCTGGACTCTCTCCAGGGAGCCCAGAACTGGACACATCAGTGTGATGAAAGACACGTTCAACCAAGCGGTACTATTGAGATCATGATCCTCATCCCCATGCACAGCACTGGTTTTGCCCCATGTAGCAGATCCCATGAAGAATCTGCAGCCAACACTTGACAGCACCACAACCTCTACCAGTCCATCAGTACATGTTACAGCACACTCAATTCCAGGGATAATGAATAACAAAATAGCTTGAGAAGCCTTTCCCAAGACAGGCACCTAAAGATGACAACCGCTTCCCACAGCTTACCTGTAAGCTTCCTTCAGCCTCTCCAGAGCCAAGATAAGCAACTTGGTGTCATGCTTGTATGACAGTGGGGGGAAGGGTATGGGTGAGAACCTCCTGCTTTCCAGCCAGTGCACGGTGGTTGTGTACACAGCAACAGCCTCTTCCGCAGTGATGTAAGGCCCATCCTGCAGAACCACACCACCAGCATTAGACAGTGAAAGCTTCCCTATGAAAACAGCACCCATTTGGGCAACCTCAGGAGGACAGAAGTACCTTCAAGTAATTATGCTGCCGCTCCTGCTCAGCTTTTAAGTAGAGTCTGGTCAGCCGGCCCAGATTCTTCTTACAGACAGTTTTGTCTACAGTGGCACCCCGACGGATCCGCTCCCTGTTGTAATGAGCTGTATTTGTCCACCAGTCAGCTTTTGCCTTCACATACCTCAGGATCATGTTTTCAATAGGAGTCGGCAGCCCTGGCACCTGCAGAGTGACAGCAGCGTGAAGGAGGCAGGAGTGAGGAGCAGTTCTTACCTGGGAGATGTTAAAATTGAACTGAAAGGCCAAGTGAGAGACTCACCTTCCAGGGGATATTGGCCTTCCAGCATCGCCAGGCCTCACTCAGATGCTGCAGGATGGTTCTGGCTTTATTCTGTTTGATTCCTTCTGGCATCATGTCCAGAATGTCATGCATAACAGCTGCCCTCAGCTCCAGGTCAAAGTGAGACTCCACACGCTGCTTCGTGACAGTCTTTGCTACACCCTTGGAGTGACGGCCTGGGAAAAGCAAAGTACTTCAGCAGGTCTGACATGACTGGGCAGTGCTCCTCTTCTTCCTAATACAGGAGTGCAAGGGAGTGCAGGGTGTCTGAAGAAATTACACTGCCACAACCTCGCTGGTGAGTCTGGAGTAAACGATTAGGAAGGTACAGACCCCACAGCGCTGTGAGGTAGGGAATCCCACTTCTGTTTGGAATCTTTTCTAAGCCAGTCAGAGCCCATGGTACCGAGTGGAGCACGGATACAGACCCCTACTTGGAACAGCAAAGTAGCATTCGAGCTGGCAAGTGAACAGTACTAATCTTTACCACACTCTCTTCCCACGCCCAAGATTTACAAGACATGCTGACCTTCAAACTGCCTGGCCAGCAGATTCCCCAGCCAGCGTTCCAGCAGCGGTGTGATGCCCCTCATGAAGAACAGCCATACTCTCCAGCCTGGAGCCCAGAAGCCACAGCCAGGACCTTTGCCCACAGGCCCCTGGAGAAACAGAGACATGGTAGCAGCAGGTCACTTACTGACACTCCAGAATTCCTGCCTTGGTGCTCAGTTTAGCATCACCATCACGCGGAAAGGTGGAACTTACTGTGTTAAACCTGTAGTAGATGAGATGTTTCAGGTCCTTGCACATACGAATCTGCCTCATCAGTTTGTACTTGTATCGGTACATTCCTGTCAGCTGACCCACGTGGGCAAAGATGTACTGCAAGCCATCTGCCAACTGGAACGCAGGGAGCACAGTCAGAGGTAGCAATAAACACTCTTTACATTGTGTCAAGAAGCCAGGTTTATTTCACAGCCAAGGGCAAAGCCTATCAGGCCACAGAAAGCTCCTACACTGCTGACTCATACAATGATCAATTCTTATAAACTAGGGTAAAAGCAGAACTTCATGCAATGCTGCATGCTTTCATTGTTCCCTCTCCTCCATAACACTCCAATACCCAGTCATTTTGTGCATCCTGTGTAAGCCTGCCCACCCCTCCTCTCAACTTCTATGCCTCACTTTTAAAACAAATGCAGAGAGAAACAGAAGAGCTTACCTGAAATGCATCCACATTTCCAAGCCTGTATTGGACATGGCTGTCTACCACCAACTTGGTGAGCCGCAGAACCTCTCGGCACAGATGGAAAGCATTCCCAAAACGAGATTTTTTCCTTTCCTGGAAAAGATTAAAAAACCCCAGAATTTACATAACAACGTTATGTAAGTGTGAAACAGCTCTGATTTGGCCACTCTGCACAACAACGGAGCAGCTGAGGCACTGTGGCCTGTCTTACCACACTAGCTACCTAACAATCTTCAGGTAAACGTTGAGTAAAACAGTACATGGAGCAATACCTTAGTGGTGAGGGTCTTTACAGGCTTCAGGTTGAAGTTGTAATCCAAGTGAAGGTAGTTGAGGTTCTTTCTGTGGATCAGCAAATTCAGCATGTTGTAGCCCTGGCGACACACCTGCAGGCCCACTTCCACCCAGTCCAGCTTCGTCGACTGGAAAAACTTGGTAGCCTTGAAGGAGCGGAACAGGTACCTGGAGCAAGCAAAGAATAGAATCAGCTGGATTCCCTACTCAGATCAGCAGTTCCCCCCCCAACAGACCCCAAATTACCTCTTCTTCTGGGCCTTGGGGGGTCTGTGCTTGAGCGCATTCAGAACATAGTATTTCAGTAGCTTCTGATAGGAGACTCGCACTTTCACTGGCTGGCCAGCTGGGCAGTGCTCACGATACCTAGGGATAATGCAGGTAATTCACATTCCTTAGAGAAAAGTCTCCAGAAACTCTCCTAAAAATCTCTAGAATCCAGTCACCACAGGGTAACTTTATTTTATTTTCACTGTAACGAGATGTTCTAGTGATTGTGACATTATTATCCCTTCCCCTTGAAAGAACTCACCAGTTTTTCACCAGTGGGATATCAAGAGCTCTCCGAGTCCTCCCAGATCTCAAGTTGAAGGGCCGTGGGGCCCACAGCAGGGCAATGCCATTGGCTGTGTTATCTGTGTAGAGCGGGGTATCCTTCAGGAAAGGTTCCACAAACTCTGGCAATTCAAACTCTTCATCATCATCGGGCAACGGTTCCTGACTCTGAAATGCAGAAACCCCACACAATGTGTTTTCTGGTTGCTTCAGCTCAGTTGTCAAGAGTTAACAAAGGAAAAGCCTTTTCTTTGCTTGTATGGTAGCAGGGTGAGAGTGCTGAGGATTTGGAGAAGCAAAAAAGAAGTCTACAAGGCCTGAGAGCTAACTGTGGCTACTGAAACCAAAGCTAGGTGTTACAGAGGTAACTCAAGGGAGATGTCACCTCCACGAATACACCAAGGACAAGCAAAACTATCAATAACCTATCAGAAGACTCTAAAATAACACTGTTAATTATGGATTGGGCTTTATCCTACAGAGACCAAATGAGACAACTTTGTGCAGAAAAAGGCTACAGGTGCCAACCATGAGGGGTTTTGTGGAAGGGCTATTGCTTTGTCCCTCAGTACCTATGTGTGTGTGTGCCACCACCAGAAGCAAGGTTACAAACAAGACGCTGAAGCCACGTCACCTCCACAGGCAGGGTTTATCACAGGCTCTCCTGAACAGTGACTCACCTTGACAGAATGTCTGTGTGAAATGGGGTTGATCAGCGGATCAAAGTAAAAAGCTGGGAGATCAGGATCCTCCGTTTTAATGAAAACAACGTTTGGAGTATGATACCTGTGATACACAGTATGTGTTAGAGCATGCCAGCAGCTTTCCCCTCCCCTCTCTGCTCTTGAGGCTGCTGCACTTACCAGGTCAGGTGGACATGGTGTGGCAGGTTATTGTACAGGTATGGAAAAGCAATTTTGTACTCGGTCCTGATTGGCTGCCTGATGATAATTTTGTTGATGTCATTAAATTCATTCCAGTCTTCATCCCTCAAATGAGACAAAAGAAAATGTTACATGAGCATCCAGGGGACACAAAGGCAAACATTCTTGAGTGAAGACACCATATCAGTACTTTTCCTTTAGCTTTCTCTTCACTCTAACAACCATTCAGTGTCCAAAGCAGCAAGTGCATCACAGACCTAACGCTGAAGAAAGCAAACACCCAGGAATAGCTCACCCAAGGCAAGAGATTTGGTAACACATCAACGTTCCCAGCCCTTTTCCCAGATAACCACTTCTCTTCCCTCTTACACCCAAGACTTACTGAAGATTGATGTCTCTAACAAGAGGCTCAAACTTAGGACCTCCAGGGATAGCCATGTTCAGCGCCTTGGAGGTGAAGAATGCTTTCAGGTCAAACAAATAGAAGTAGTTGTCATCCACAAGGTCAGTGAGCAGTTGATTGGCCAGCCGGTACAGCGTGGACATCATCGGGAGAGTGAACTGCCAACGCTGGTATGTTGAGCCGTTCACATACCTGCAAGAAGAACAAAGCACAAGAGACTCACCACACAGCTGGAAGACAACTGTGCCTTTGCCAAAGGACCAGAAATAACAAAGCACGTTTCACTGCCTAGTATTTGCTGGACATACTAAGGACAGCCAACACAAGGGCCCTTCTAGACAGACAGAAAGGCTGCAGGACTGCTGAAGACCATTATGGACTACATCTGCCCAGAAAATACTAACTGCTTCAGTTTCTCTGCTTCATAACCAAACTGGTACACAACATCTGTGCACTTATAGTAAATATCAATTCAAATTCCAATAGAAAATCCAGATCATTGTCTTTACAGCATAGTAAGAAACATCCAAGTTTTAGCACTTAACTGGGCAGCAGCTCTCCTGGAGAGTGAGGCCTCGTTTGCCCTCACTGGATTCTGAAGACAAGAGGCATAGCTTTACAACAATCAGATTCTCCTGCCCATCCTTGAGGGAAGGTTTTTCTCTCCCCACCAACACCACACATAGCTCAGCATAACACAACCAAAGGTTATCTATGGCTATGTTTAGGCAATCTATGTGGGGCACTTGTTTCTTCCCCCCCTCTCCCAGTGAGCTGTGCTACCAGAGAGGCACGTACTTCCTGTTGTCTTTTAGCGGTTGGTGGTCATAGAACCAGTCCAGCACAGGAGCATCTTCCTCTGGATCCAGCTCAAGCTGAATCGCTTCCAGGGGCTCCACATCCAGGATGTTATCAGCATAATCCAGAGGGGGTTCTTCATCATCAAACGGGGGGAACCTCATCCTCTTGAAGTGACGCCTGTCTCTCTTCTCTCGCCTCATCATAATCCACATTGAGCTGGCAGAAACCCAGAGACCATTAAACGTTGCTTTTATTGTGGATGCACAAATGTTTGCTCACAAGTTCCCACCAGAGCAAAGGAAGGAGGCACTTACCCCCACTGAGCAATGTACACTGGCTCTATCACCCAGGGGATCTCGTTCACAAAAGAGATGGCGCCCGTGATATGGTACAAGACTGGAACATCTCTGATCTGCTCCCACGGCATGGGCATGTTCTCCAAGAGCTTCAGAACAGCATGAGGCATGTACTTCAGAGCACTACAAGCAGATACCAAGGAAAGTCAGGGTTGGAAGGGATCTCAAGAGAATCCATCTGACACAAACCTGATTACCTCTCCACCTTTCATTCCTGAAAACCTGTTGATAGAAGCCTCCAGTGACAAATCCACAAATTTCCTATTCTATCCTTGTGCTTCACACATCACACTACCCAAGTTTTCTACTGGGTGGGCTTCCAAGACTGTTACATGTTAAGAATGTTACAAAGGAGAACAAAAACATTTCAAATGACTTTCTGGAGTTTTCTTACGTGTAATGATTAGTGTGATGGCTTGTGATGCTGGCTACTTCACACTCTACCCCAATTTCTTCTAATACAATGTGCTACTGAGGGCAATGTTTTTCTCATAAATTCAAAGCAACAACTTCCTTCGCTTATCCTCTGTTGCTATCCTAGTACAACTGATCATAGAATCATAGAATGGTCTGGGTTGGAAGGGACCCCAAGGATCATAGAGCTCCAACCCCCCTGCCACAGGCAGGGACACCAACCTCCAGGCCTGGAGCTACACACGGTTGTTCAGGGCCAGGTTGGAGGCCCCCACGGACGGGGCATCCACTACTTCTCTGGACAGCCTGTTCCAGCCCCTCACCACGCTCTCTGTAAAAAACTTCCCCCTAATATCTAATCTAACCCTTCCTTCCTTTAGTTTTAATCCATTCCCCCTTGTCCTGCCATTGTCTGCTCTTTTAAAAAGTTGAATCCCCTCCTGCTTATAAGCTTCCTCCAGGGACTGGCAGGCTGCAGTGAAGATCTGATTGATCCCATCCTCCTGAGGGAGGATGCTTTATACGCCCCATTGATGTAGGAAACCCTTTGGAGAAGGGGCTCTCCCTTCAACGAGGAGCTGTGACAAGGCTGCAGAGCAGGGCTCGGCTCAGCTCCCACCTGTTACATAGCGGGGGTGGGGGGTGAGGGGGGGAGCTCCCTTACCCCAGATAGACACGCTTGTCGTGACGGAACTTCCTGTTGGTCATGTCACCGTGATCGCGGATGATCTTCCGGACGTGCTCGGGGGGCATGTCCTCCTTCTGCGCGTCCACGAAGCCAAATTTCCTCTTCTCCGCATAGCGCTTGGCCTGCAGCTGCTGCCATTTGCGGGCTGCAGGGACAGAGAGGCGGCAGTCAGGCTCAGGCCCAGGCCCGGGCCCGGGGCCGCTCGGAAGGATGGGGGTGCGGAGGGCCGGCCCTACCCACCTTTCTCCTGCAGCTTCTCCTCAGACATGTAGTCGGGCAGCGGAGCC
>VZTU01016787.1:0-18522 GCA_013400835.1 Zapornia atra | reverse complement strand
CGAGCTCCCCGGCGCCGCCTCGCCCCACGCCCGCCGTGCGGTACCGCCCTGCCCCGGCCGGGATGCGCGGCCCCGGAGCCGGCGGGACGGGGAGCGGGGGGGCCGTGTGGGGGGAAGCAGCGAGCATCGTCCCCGAAGTGAAGGGCTGGGTGGGCTGCGGGAGCCGCCCCGCTGCTGGCGCTGGTATTTCCCGCATCCTTCCCCCCCTGCGCAGAGCTGTTGGAGACACGCAGGGCAGTGCTTCCCCCCACGGGGAGAGAGGGCAACGGGAAATGGGCACCCTGGGGTGTGCGTCAGCCTTCCCCTGGCACGGTATGGCAGAAACGACTGCCAGCCTGAAAGCAGGAGGGGAGGCTTGGGTGTCCCATCACTGTGCTGGAGCTGGGGATGCCTTCCTCATCCCCCTCCTCCACCTCGGTGGCAGCAGGTGGCTGAGCACCTCACCCGGGGGGTGCTGCGGTCAATGGTCCTTCACCCCAAAGCATCCCTGGTCTGTGACACAATTTGCACTGTTGCACTGTGCTGGAGAGCCATCCCACACTCAGACACACTCTGCCAGGCCTGGTGGCACTTGCAGCAAACAGAAAGTTCCAATTGCCCTGCCAAGAAAAAAACCCCAAAAGTTCTGCCTGCAGCAAGCACTGCTGCCCTCCATCCCCCTCCCTGTGCCTGATCCCAAGAGGAGCTCCCCACTGGCCTGGGATACCCCAGCTCTGCTGTCTGGAGTTTCTAGGAATCCAGAATCTTGTACCCATCATTTTTTTAGTCCCATCCTACATCTACACTACTTTCCCAGCTTCCTGTAAACTCGGTGGCTCCCTTGTTGCCCTTTGATGTCTCCACCAGAAGTGCGGCTGCTGCACAGACCGTGCGTCTCTCCTGCCGACGGGATGAGTCACCACCTACACACTGATTAATGTCAAACCCTGCCCCTCCTTTGAGGTATTAATTTTGGATGAAACTTCCTCCTTGCTCTTTGCTGAACAGAGCCTGAGCCTCTCGGTCGCTGCCCCAGCTGGGGTGATGGACACAAACACTAACAAGCCATACGCTGATGTAAGGGACGCTGAGAAGGGGAGTGATTACATCAGATCTGAAGGAGAGGGTTGAGCTGGTCCTGACTGATAGAAGAGTGTCTGTTTGTGCTGCAGAGATTTGCTTAAAAGCCGGACAAGACAATGTAATTTCATAGTGGTTAAGTGGTGGGGAGACGCTGCCTGAAGTAATTGGCAGCCCTGACTGCTCAGAGGATTATAAATAATCTCGTGAATTAGGACTTGAAGGATCACATAGGCTAATCTGTTACTGAGAAAGCCAAACGCAAAGACATTTCTGTTTAGCATTAAGATATGCTGAGGAAAGGGAGACGTGCCTTGGAGACATGCTGGGCTGCTCGGGGCATCGAGGAGGAAAAAATCATTTAACAACTAATTGCAGGATAAAATTGCAGAGGGCTGGTTCCTAATGAGGAGTTGTCTGCAGGTTTTTTAGGCTCAGAAATCTCCATCGCCCCTTTCCATGGGGACAAGCCTGCCCTTCACCTGCCTGCAGGTAAAGCCCCAGACCATGAGACACCTGCGAGCCCGGCCCTGTTCATCCCAGGGGCTCCTCTGTTCATGGTGTTACTCTTGGAAAGACGAACACTCAGCCAGGAATAGTTAAAATGCCTCTGGACACTGGAGAGCTTTTACCTACCACTTCCGCATGGGAGGAATTTAAGCCGTGATTAGTTGAGCCTCTGGTTCAGGGGCTTTGATCCCACTGCTGCAGCACCAGCACGAGCTACATACATAACTACTTCTGGGGATAATTTAACCCAGATTTTGTTTCATTTTACCAGGACTCGTCATTGGGCAGCAGCTCCTTACAAGCTCTGGTTTCCAGTCTTCCTTCCCCTGCACCAATGGCATTGACCGGGAACAGTTTCGGAGCTGGAGGCTTCCCAGCCCCGTTACCAGCAGGTCCCTTGACACCAGATCGGGCCAAGCACTCACCACCGGCCCGGGGCCAGGCTCGTCCCCAGGGAAGCCGGACAGAGCAGGGAAGGGACGGGAGCTCCCGGGCACGGCTGCCACAAGAGGTCCCTGCGCACTCGCTGGAGAGCTGGGGAGAGCATCCCCAGCTGTGGGGCTCCTCGTTCACACCTTATTTGGAAATACTGACTCTTTTTTTTTTTTTTTCCTTCTTTTTCTTCTTCTTCTTTTTTCCATTTTTTTTTTCCCCCCACGCAAATTTTGAGAAGTTTCCCAACACTCCCCAAACGGCCTCATTTTCTGCAAGGAGGCAGCTCAGCCTGGGGATGGGTCCTTCCCAGTGCCAGCTCCCAGCAGGGCAAGGGGCTCCTTCCAGATGTCAGCAAGGACGTGCCTAGGTTCATCCCGTAGTGCTGTGGGTACCACAGCTAACCCCACAGCTGGGGCTTTGCAGCAGTGGCCAGGCTGTCCAGGGAGGGTACAGAAAGTTATTTCAATAGCTGGGCAAAGGCTTTTTTCTCTCTCCCACAGGTAGGAGTTTCTGGGACAGATCACCCATTTTCCCAATTATACAGCCATCACTTCTTCAATAATACCCCATGTGAATAATGGGGTGAGGTTTAACAACACTAAATGCAGAGTGCTGCACATGGGACACAACAACCCCATGCAATGCTACAGGCTTGGGGGAGACTGGCTGGAGAGCTGTCAGGCAGAGAAGGACCTGGGGGGGTTGGGTGCCCACAGGCTGAATATGAGCCAGCATTGTGCCCAGGTGGCCAGGAAGGCCAATGGCATCCTGGCTTGTATCAAGAATAGTGTGGCCAGTAGGTCTGGGGAAGCGATTGTGCCCCTGGACTCAGCATTGGTGAGGCTGCACCTTGAGTGCTGTGTCCATTCTGGGCTTCTCACCACAGAAGGACATTGAGGTCCTGGAGCCCCTTCGGAGCAGGGCAACCAAGCTGGGGAAGGGGCTGGAGGGCAAATCCTATGAGGAGCAGCTGAGGGAGCTGGGGGTGTTCAGCCTGGAGAAGAGGAGGCTGAGGGGAGACCTTCTCACCACCTACACTGACCTGACAGGAGGGTGTAGAGAGCTGGGCGATGGTCTCTTCAGCCAGGGGACAGGAGATGGGACAAGGGGCAATGGGCTCAAGCTGCCCCAGGGCAGGGTCAGAGCAGATGGGAGGGAAAAGTTCTTCCCTGGAAGAGCTGTTGGGATGTGGGACAGGCTGCCCAGGGACGGGGCTGAGTCACTGAGCCTGGGTGTGTTTAACAGAGGGGTAAATGAGGTACTCAGGGATATGGTTTAGCATAGGATGGGAACAGTTGGACTTGATGATCTTAAAGGTCTTTTCCAACCTCGTGATTCTGTGAATTCTGCCACATGAACCGTATCCTCCCTCACATGCTCCCTGCTATTCCTAAATGGGATTTTGGGTGCTTGCAGGTCACCCCATGATGAGATGGGGACAGCTCCACCATCCTCACATAAGGAGGAACCCACTCTGCTCCCAGATGCCACCCAGGACTGGCCGTAGCCAACAAATGTGGGAGCTTCTGACACAGCAAAGTCCTTCTGGCAAGTCATGCTCCTGTTTTTGGAAAGCCTCGCTCCCTTAATCTGCTTCTCTCCAGCCAGGGAGGCATAAAGCCCATCTGCTCCTCTAATGCCAGGCCTGGCTCACACCTAAAATAATTTGAGGAGTCTGAGATCTCAAAACAAATCAAGCAGCTTGGCTTCCAAACTTTAATTAGCCATCATCACCTCTAAAGCGTGTCAGCGCTCTATCTGCTGGGCCGTAGGAAGTCAGGCAATACAGGAATGCTTTACTCCATGTAGCCACCTTTTCATTCAGAAAGGCTGTAACTCTACACAGAAAGGATGTGCAAGATGCATGCTGTGTATGGCAGAGCATGCCCAGGCATTGCAGAGGTAGCTGGGAAGAGAGCTGAATCAATGCAAACTCGAGTGTTTCCCTTCCTTCCAACCAGAAACACCTTCCTGCCGTGGAAGCCACCAGGTGGAACTGGGGATCTACTTGCCACAGCCACAGGAGAAAGGTGCATCATTCTCTGGGAGTGTGGTGAGCAGGAAAAGGGTTTCTGCTGGAGCTGGCAGTGCAGAGGGTTTTTACTGCCTTTTTCACAACCCTTAGCTCCATCTCACACGCAGAGAGCTCCAGGGTTTAAAGCAAGAAATGCCCAGGTGTGTAGTATCACTTACCCACCTCAGGATTTGACCTGTCTGGCAGAGGACATCATGCTGCCTTCTGCGGCCTGGTGAGCAGGAATACTCCCTCATCCTAGAGCCAGACCCACGCAGGCCCCGCTTTGCCCACATGATAAACAACCCCATGGCAAGTTGCTCTGGATGCTCTCAGCTTTGGGTCTTCTTCCTTTCCAGTCCTGGGAAATTCCTAAGGATGCTGCGAGCTCAGCTGCTCTTGAGGGCTTGGGGTGGACCCAAGTTATGCAAAGGATGTGCTCTCTCCACCTCACTCCAGCTGCACAGGTGAGCTGTGGGTTAAAATAAAGTCCACACACAGACACATGGACAAAATCCCTACAGGCACAGCAGCATGGGCAGTTCCTTCTGTTTCTCCTCTGCTTTCAGTAGCTGACATGCTCCAAATTTGCCCACTTACTGCATTCTTTATCTGCTGCTATTAGCAAGGTTTCAGGTTCCTCCTTTCCTTATGGTGGACAGTGCAATGTGGAGCCAAGTGTCTGCCCAGCCCGTACCCCACCTCTCACCATCACCAAACATGAATCTTTAGGAAGAAAATACAAGACAGCACATATAATTATTCTTACCCTGTAAGAATAAATCATTCCCACTAAATATTCCCTTTTCAATACATTCTTCTCCTGTGTGATAAGCATTTTGGCAACCTGCTTAGTTCACCATTCTCAAGCTTATGTAATTCTTGACAGATATCTAGGTGCTTTCTGGTTGCATCATGATGTATTTATGACCACATACCTTTTTCATTTTTTGGGTTTTTTTGGCAATTCAGACAGGTTCAGAATGAGCCTGGGAAGGTGGAAGCACATCCCAGCCCTAACAACACCCACTCCATGCAGCGTCACACGGTGCTGAGCTCACTGGATTTCTCTTGCCTTATAAATATAAGCAGAGGAGCTTCCTGACTGCATCTCCCGCTGCTGCCGGCTCCACAACTTGGAACAGGTTAGGTTCCCTCCTGAATTCTCTCGTTATTAATATCACAAACCAAGCTGTTCTGAGAGCAGTGTCCCATTAATCATTTTAGCTCTGCTGCAGTTTTCACCTCGCTTCCTCTTCCTGCGCCTGAACAGGCTTCAATAACACTTGACTCTGCGGGTAACACTCGGTTAAAATTGGCAAGTCTGCCAGGGCAGGGAAGGACCCTGACCTGAGCGAGCTGGGGACAAGCCATGGTGGGACAAGGAGACAGCCACAGCGTGACAAAATGAGCTGCACCAGCTGATGGCAGCAGGATCTGGCAGGGAGGAGAGTTACTCCCATTAAGTCTTCTCCTCGAAACTTCAGTCTTCTGGAGTGCTCACGATCCTGCAGAGACACAGCAAAAGCAGAGATACCCAACAAACTATGAGGGAGGCTCAGCAACTCATGTGAGTCAGCAGCAATGCAGGTGGCAGGTCTGGACAGAGATCTCCCCTGCCTACCTGGGCCCTGTTCGCCTTTGAGGGCACCGCTTCCTTTTGCTCTCTCCTACATTTATTCTGCTGTGTTACAAGCAAAGTTCTTACCCACCCTGAATATCTACCTCTGGGTTACCTAACAGAGGGCCAAAAGTTGCTTACAGAGCATCTTCCTGAAAATCTGCTTCCAATACCATCCTGATTCCCTCTAGGACATATTGCATCTTCCAAGGTGCTGGCTCTCAGACACCGAGCAACAACATCCCTGCAGCTAACCCAAACCCTCCCTCTGACATCCAACATCCTTCACAACTTTCCATCCCTTGCCATCATCTTTGCCTCCATCAGAAGAGGGGATTTTGTTACACATTTCACTCTTTGCATTTTCCAAAAGCCTTTCCCTGAGTGCTCAGCTGCATCCAGGGGCACCCATCACCATCCAGCAGCACCCAGCAGCTGAATTAGCTGCTCAGCCCCATAGCATGAATGTCATCATCACCCAGGACCAAGTTCTGACTCAAAGCCTCCTGCAGCTGCCTGCTTTTGTACCTGGGCTTTGCCAGCACGCTGCAGCTTCCATCCATAAGCAAACAACATTTTCCAGCTATTTCTGCTGAGTCAGAGAATGCCTCTGCAAGGGCTGCTGCTTCTCCACGTGGGAACACGCTCCTGGGGAATAATTACAGAGAGTTTAAACAGGGACGTTCGGCAGCCAAATTGCTTCACATTCAGGCTCCTGGCCAGGAAGGCAGAACCCAAAAGCTGCTCATAGGCTCTGGGTGAAAACACCTTGCACCTGCACCCATCATGGGTGTGCATCACCCGTGGGCGGAGATCGCTCCTTACACAGCAGCACCCCAGCACTGAAAGGTGTGCTCATGGCTTGGTGTGTCCAGCAAAGCAAGCTGCTTCACAAACAAGCCAGCTTGCACTTGCCAAATGCCCCTGTGCAAAATGTCCACTGTGCCAAGTGTCTCTTCTCTGGACTGTGCCCACCAAAGGATTTCTACCCCCACACGCACTGGATTTGGGGCCACGCCGAATGGCAGAAAGCCGATCCCTGTGCAGCTCTGGCTGTGCAAGGGAGGTGATTCTGTGATTCTGATGGTGATGGAAGCACACTGCTAGTAACTCTCCCCTCCCCAAAAAATACTTTTAAGGCATATTTTAAGGTTGTGAAGCATATTGACTGTGAAATAAAGATAAGAAATGGAGTAGACACAAACAGCGTAGGCGTTACTCCTGGTTCTTTGCAACTCCCACTTTGTTGCAAAAATAATATAAGCAAGGAGCATGCTGCTCCATGGCATCCTTCAGGGAGCATACGAGGATGGGACCATGTGCCTGGACATCAGCGGGCTGAACCTGAAGCAGAGCTGGGATGTAAGGCATGCACAGAGGTGTTGAACACATCACGCTCCTTAAAATCAACAGAGCTTACACAAAAAGCAAATTAAAGCATTTAAAACGTTACAGAAATACATAAAAAGCAGTGGTATCACTCCAAAGCATGGCAAACCCACTTTGCACCAACCTAGAGCACTTTCCATCGAGAACAGAGGCAAAGGGAAGCCACAGTGGGGTATCACTGCATCCACACGTTCTCTGTTCCCATTGCACATGACACACCTGGTTTTTAGGCCACACCTGCACGACAACTCCTATGTGCCCTTAATTCTTTTGCAATCTAAACCCAAGGAAAATACACTTAATTAGTGGCAGGCTAGTTGCAGAAATCAGATAAGACTCACTGGTGGGCGGCGCTTCCAGGTACATCTCCTGATGGATGGGGCCATTGTGCAACTCGGGGAGAGCATCACCCAGCCTTGGGCTGGCAGTGTGAAGAGTGCTCACAATAAGATGTGAGGGTGGCACCTTGGTGGAGGAGCAGCTCACGTACGGCAGCGGTGGCTTTCTGACTCGGGGAAGAGTCACCAGACCACTCCCCACCCCTACGACAGGACAGGGTGAGTACCCCCCTGATGCTCCTCCTAAGGGATCCAGCAGCAGGGCAGCAGCACGCTGGGGATCAGCAGGAGAAACTCACCACCCTGCAGCAAAACCTGCCTTAAACTTTCCTTCTCTGCTCCATTCCTTGCTTTTTTTTCCCTCCAAAATAGAGATTGAGATTTCTTACCAACCTCTCAGCTGATTGCTAAGACAGGGATGGTACCAAGGACCAAAGATTTTAGCTTCTTTCTAGCCCAGGAGGCGTTTTGAGCAGGAATTACTGCTTTCACAGCAGTTAGCACAAAGAATGACTGCACAAATGGTGGAGAGGCTTGGGAGAGGCTGAAGGTGTTCCTCAGACCCTGATCTGGGGCAGTCACAGGCGCCAGTGCCAGTGCCTTGCCATAAATAGTTGTATTGAGTTGTGACACGACCATCATTAATCATGTTTGCTGGCTCACCCGGCGCTGCAGTTTAGTTCAAAGGGGCAAAGGGCTGAAGGCAAGAGCAGTGTGTTGAGCTGGGGGAAAAAAGGGCAGGGGGTGGGCCTTGGGTTTGGAGCAAAGGAAGAAAAAAGGAGGGGAAATGTGTTTTCTGCCAGTTGGGGTTTTTTCCCTACAGGGCCAGGAGTTTGGGACCCCTTGAGTGCTGACCCCCTGGGGCACCTGTGTTTTGGGGTGGGATTTCCCAGTGACAGTGAGGAGGACTGTGAGCTGAGGGGGGGAAAGATGGGGCCTACAGGCAACAGCACCCACGGTGGCCAACCCCTCCCTCTGCTTGCTCACAGCCACTGGCATGGACGGTGATGACACCATAACCACTGAGGTCTGCAAGGAGGCTGATGTCGGGGATGGGCAGTGAGTACCCAGCGGGGAGGAGGCTGAGGCCTGGCATGTAGGCGGCAGGCATGGCACTGCCATGGTGGCGGTTGCGGGAGCAGCGCGTTGGCTGTGAGGCACCAAGCCTCTGCTCCCCAGGGCACCCACCTCGCTGCCTCTCCCACAGGCTGTGGGAGGTGATGGTGGCCGGCTACCCGGTGCTGCTGGTGAGGAACAGGAAGGAGTTCAGCGCCCTGGGCAGCAAGTGCCCCCACTATGGTGCCCCGCTCAGCAAAGGTAACCCTGGTGCTGAGCATGGGGGACAAGCCATGCCAGAGAGGTCAGACCTCACTGCTTGGTTTGGGGGGGGTGGGTTCTGTTGCAGGAGTCTTGAGAGGGGAGAGGCTGCGTTGCCCCTGGCACGGCGCCTGCTTTAACATCAAAACTGGAGACATTGAGGAGTACCCTTCTCTGGACTGCCTTCCCTGCTTTAAGGTGACTTCATTTCTCTTCCTCTTCCCAGCTTGGGCCACATCCTCCATATCATTCACATCTGTTCACTCCCACAAGCTTCAGCTTCCTGACACAACCAAGGGTCCATGGTCCGGGTCACAGAAAACTACACATGGAATGATTTCTTGGGATCATGTAACTGCCTGTCCTAAAGCTCCTTTGATCAAAGGTGATGCCATACATCCTTGTATTCATCACAGCCAACACAGCACTTACAGAAAGGAAAAAGGATTTATACCTCTTCCTGAGTATCCTTGGGATGAGGAGAAGAGCTCAGGGGCTCCTCAGCATCATCTGACATCCAAGTCACTCTTGGTGTACCAGAGACAGACGGACCAGACCCTCCAAAGAAAGCTCCTAGCACAACCTCACGAATGCAGCACTTTCACATGCTCTTTCACCCCTGCAGGTAACAGTGGAAGATGGAAAGGTGTTTGTTACAGCAAAAAAGAAGGTATGGACCTCACCTGCTGTCACTAAGCATGAGCAGCACCTTGGGCTAGGTGTGACTTCAGTATTTCTCACTTCCTTTCTTCCAGGATCTAGAAAGCAGTGTGCGGGTGAAGGACTCAAGCAAACGATGCCTTCTCAACCGGGACACGATCTTGCTTCTAGGTGGAGGTCAGTGAAGTGATCTGTACTGCATCCCCTTTATCCCAGCTGCTGCAAACTACCGTCCTCTTCTCCAGGGAGGACTTGCCTCCTTCCTCCTACTCCATAGCGACATGTAAGAGGACTGAGATGAACGTGTCTTGTAGGTGTGGCTGCCCTGGCATGTGCAGAGACGCTTCGCCAAGAGGGCTTTACTGGCAGGATCATCATGGCCACCAAAGAGAAACATGGTCCATATGATAGGTCTAAATTGAGCAAGGTCTGTATGGGATAAGGGCAGGGCTGTCCCTGGGTACACCATGCAAATTAAGGACTAGGCTGAGCAATCATATGGGCCCTTCTGGCAAGGCAGCAGGAGTGCTGAGACACCCGTGAGGAAAAGGGGAGTCATTTCCCACTAACATCTCACTTCTGCCTCCCAGAAAGTCTCTGATTGTAGTCCACCATAAGCTAATGGGTTTATCCCCTTTCACTGGGTTCTTCCCACTAGAGTTTGAGGTGGTGGGTTTTTCTGAGGGGGAACAAGAATACAGTGGGATGGAGTGGTGTGGGGAGTTGTGATTGACTAATGCAAAATTTCCCTCCCATGCAAACTTCCCAGCAAGCACTGCAAAAGTATTCCTGGCTCCAAGAAGTGCTTTGGTTCCTATTTCCATTTTGTTTCTAGGAAATGAACTTGAAAAATGAGGACATCTACCTGAGGAAACCTGAATTCCTCGATGCCCGTGGCATAGAGCTCTGGACAGAGAAAGAGGTACAAGCTGAGCTCAGTCTTCAGAGGGTAGTTGTGGTCCTGTCCCTGCCATGGGAGGGGGTGCCCACCCCTGCAGGAATATTTATAGACATTATTTATGAGTATTTATAGAAATTAGGGCTCTAAGTACACTCATTATCTTCTGGGACAGCACTCCAAGGCCGGTGCTAGGGATGGTGTGAGTGCCTTGGGGGGGGTGACACTGATCTATGCTACCCGTGGACAGCCGTGCCCGTCACTTGCAAAGAGGGTGACCTTTGAAACCAGCCTTCTGCACGCCCCTTAAAGGAACCCAGGTTTGGTGCTGTCATACTCACTGCACCTGCAGCCTGGGGCCTGTGGGAAGTGAGACTCCAGCATTCTTCATCTCACCTGGGGGTGTCCAGAAACAGGGCACACAGTCACAGCAGGGGGACACCAGAGGGGCCTCTCTGATCTTTGCCATCTTTCTCCTGCAGGCAGTGTCGGTAGATTTCCAGAAACAGAAGGTCCACTTCATGGATGGGTCCTCTCAGAAGTACAATCAGCTGCTCATTGCAACAGGCAGCCAGTGAGTGCACAAAGCATTTGTCACACACCGCATCTTAGACAGGACAAGGGGGCTTGGAGAGCTTGCTAGAGGCACATGAGAGGGAGGTGGTAGGAGATGAGATAAAAGAACAAGATGGGATGGCACAGCCAAGAGACTGCATAGATCTGTGCACATCCCCTTCCCTCCCCCCCCCACCCCGTTCCCTTCTCTTTGATTTCTAATCACAAGACATATCTGGATTCTCTTTCAGCTCCAGCTCCCTCAAAGTCCCAGGTGCAGACCTGCAGAACGTGTGTGTTCTCCACACCCCAGAAGACTCTAGGAAGATCTTAGAGCTGGCAACTGGGAAGAATCTGGTGATAGTAGGAGCTTCATTTGTAGGTACTGGGCTGGAATGGATATGAAGTCATCAGTGATAGCCTTGAAACCCACTTCTGCTGCACGTGCAGGCTAACTAGAGGCCCTCAGGGAAGGGATGTTCATTCACTGCCTGGGTGGGTTCCTCCACAGCTGGTGGGGGTTACACAGCACACACTCACTGCTTCCTCCAATAGCCAGAAACTTTGAGAGCTATAAACAGTTCCTGGACACAGACAGGGGGAAAATTGCCTTATGGAAGCATCACCATCCTTCAGAGAAGCTGGACTTCCCAGAAGCACTGGGGAAGTGAGGGGGTAAGGCACAGGAAGGGAGCTGGTTTGTGCACAACCAGGAGCTGTTCTTTACATTTCCTAATACCCGGGTCTGTAGTGCATGAGAACGAATCACAGAATCGTAGGGGTTGGAAGGGACCTCAAGAGATCATCGAGTCCAACCCCCCCATGAAGAATGAGGGGACTAAATGCCTCAGCCTGGAAACACACAGAAGAGCAGTTAAGCACTGGCACTACACCAGATTTGTTCTCCTCATCTGGAAGGGGAAAAGGTTTCGCAGGAGGAGGGTGCAGGTTCATGCTTGCAGCAGGCTCACCTCAAGCATGTCTTTCCCTTGCAGGAATGGAGATAGCTGCCTTCCTCTCAGACAAGGCTGGTGCCATCACACTGGTGGAAAAAAAGGAGTTCCCTTTCCAGAAGGCGCTGGGTCCTCAGGTTGGAGGTGTCGCCATGAAGGTTAGGAGAACACGGTGCTGACTTCTAGGATGGAGAACACATGCTATCCAAGCAGCCCCGTGATCCTCAACAGCCCAGGAAATCCAGCCCCTGTGCTGAGTCATAACTCCGCAGGCCAAGCCACCTTGCTCCTGTACAGCTCTCTGCTGGTCCAACCCCCCTCCCACAACATGTCCCCAGCTCAGCTTCATCCCCAAGCTCTGCTGCATCATAGACCCACCTCACACACCAGTCCAGACCAGGAAAGCAGAGCAAAGCCAGGATTCCAGGCCCCTGCACCAGGCAGGGACTCTACCAAAACCTTTCTGCAGCCTGGAGCAGCACTAAGCCTCCTGCCTGGTTTTTGGCTGGCTACAGCTGTTTTTACAGCAGTGCAGGCTGGAATTTCCTAGCGAATATTCAAACCAGCTTCCTCTTCCTTTGCAGATGCTGCAAAGTAAAGGGGTGAAGTTCTACATGAAAACAGAACTCTCCGAACTGAGAGGCAAGGATGGGAAGGTCAGTCATGTCATCACAATCCCTGAACTGCTATTTTTAGGGGGAAAAAAAACCCAACCAAACCCAAATAAACAGGGGTACATCTAGGTTTTCCTCTCCTGTGTCTAGACCCTCACTGTTCTTTTCATTGAGCACAGCTCTGGGCTCAAAGGGCACTGGGATGTGTTCATATCGCAGGGACAACAGCATGACTTTCTCTTACATTCCTGGCAACACACTTTAGTTGGACAAGGTGATCCGAACCTGGGGAGGGAAAAAAAAATATCACAGCAAAGAATGAGACAGCAGGGAGGCTGCAGGAATTAGGACAGAGTTTTTAACCCTTTGTTAACAATTCTTGCTTCCTCCTTAGGTCACAGAGGCTGTTCTTGCCTGTGGAAAGAAACTACCTGCAGATGTGGTGGTGGTGGGGATAGGTAAGAGACCCCAGGTGGGAAGAGGGAGGCAGCTTTGGGAATGGGGAGGCAGCCAGCGAGCCCAGGACATCACAGTTTGTTCCCAGGACGCCATCCCCTGCAGTCTCTTCCCCACTCTGGTATCATCCAGCCCTTCCTCTTGGCCCCAAACACCTGGAGAAAGTCAGCAGCCCACGAGCAGACACTTGGCAGGAGGGAGGGAGCAATCCACACTCTCAAGCATGACTTTGGCACGCTCACTGAGCTCCGTAGGGCCCTGCTGGGTTATCAGAGCATGCCTTGTGCTGGGCCCTGGCTTTACTGCCCCCGGATTCGCTCGGCACCAAGCACTGGGCGCTGCGGGCTGAGCAGGCCACGGGCACGTCCTCGCTGTAGGGCCAGGGCCAAGATTCCTCCCTGCTATCCCAGAGCTTCGCTGTGTTTGTCATCACTCCTCTCCCCACAGGGGTGTCCCCCAACTCTGCGTTCCTGAAGGGCACCTCCATCGCCAGAGATGACAGCGGTGCCATCCTGGTGGATCTGGTGAGTTCCCCCTGAGCATCCCAGCTCCACACCCAGTCCTTCCCCTCTCACCATGCACTAATTAATACTGGGTGTTTTTTCCCCTCTCCGTTAGCACATGCAAACCAACATCCCAAACACCTTCGCTGCAGGGGATGTGGTCTCCTTCCCTGTAGCTCTGCTCAACGGGGACCGGTCCAGCATCCATCACCAACAGGTGGCTGAAGCCCACGGTGAGACAGGGCAGCAGCATCGCTTCTCCAGCTCCCCTCAGACATGAGCATGGAGGGAACAGGGCAGGAGGGGCAGGAGGATAATAAGAATCAGGGACACTTCTGTGAGGACTCACAAGAAAATACTTCCTCTGCTGGTTCATCATAGGTCATGTTGCTGCCTTAAACATGCTGAAGAAAGGGAAGGAGTTGCACACTGTTCCCTTCTTCTGGACCACGATGTTGGGGAAAAGCATCCGCTACGCAGGTAGGAAGGACAGAGGGATGGGAACAGCCAAACTGCTTCCTAGCCCATCTGCTCAGCCACCAGCTGGACCTGGGTTTGTAAACACACAGCAACTGCAGAGGTTACTTGAGGCAGCTCAAATTTTGGACTGGCTGCCGTGGAGAGTTTGTAAACCCTGATTCTGAGCTTTAGGGCTTAAGATAACCCAGAGGTCTTGTTCTTCTGCTGATCACCAGTGGCTTAGAGGTCATGAAGGAAGAACTGCCCTCTCCAAGCCAAGGAGAGCCTTGGGACCAGCCCTACCCCAGACCCCAGCCAGGCACTGTCCCCTCTGCCTCTACCTGCACTGGCACTGAGGTGGGATGGGTGGCAGTTGCTGTACCAGGGCTTTCTGAGCAGGCTGCAATGCTCTCTCTCTCTCTCTTGCAGGCTGTGGGAAAGGATACACAGATACAGTTGTGAAAGGCAGCCTGGAGCAACAGAAGTTCCTGATCTTTTACATCAGGTAAGTGGATCCATGACCAGCCTGTGCCCTGATGCAGCAGCACAGCCCTGTCCCCTGTGACTCCACATCACCTCCCACGGCTGCGCACTGCGGGCAACTGCTGCCCATGGAACCAGCAGCGAGGTGGTTTCAGAGCAAACCAAAGCAGGGAAGAAGAGGACCATCTTCAACGAAGACACCAGCTGGTCAGGGAGCCTGGGACATGTCTCCTCTCCCTCTGTCCCACTGTTCCCAGGCAATTTTCCACAAGTCCCCATGCACCCCACAGCACTGACCACCCACCCTGCCCTGAGCCCTCCAAAACACAGCCAGTCTCCAGGCAGAGTGCCTCAGGGATGCTGCAGCGCAGGGTTACGTACACTGAAGAGATCCACATTCTTCTGCCTTCCCTTTCAGGGATGGCTTTGTGACTGCAGCTGCCAGTCTGAACTATGACCCCATGGTGTCTCTGATTGCAGAAGTTTTATATTCAGGGAAACATATCTCTAAAGAAGAAGCAGAGTAAGTGACACTCTGAGTTGGTGGGCGGCTCTGTGCTGTGTTTCCCCATGCCAGCAGAGAGCTCAGCAAGAGACACGACACCCAGCTGAGTTACTGCAAATCCCCACCATACCTTTCATCCACAGGGCCTGTGACATCGGCAACATACCCTCACTGGCAGAAACCTAAGCTCAGTACATGCCCTGCTGTGAGGGGCAAGGAGTCAACCAAGTGTTAATAGCTCCAGATCCTCCCCCTCCTGGCACAAGAGGAATAAAATCATGAATAAAACTGATCCCAGCATCTGCATTTGGTGTTTGCAGGCAGCTCCCAGCTCGCGTGCTGGGGCAAAGCAAAGCAGCACGTTCCCCTCTTCTAGATGGGGATGGATCTGCTGGGCTGGATAAGAAGAGGATTCTCCTGTACTGGAGCTCAACTGAGGGTCTGAGCAGACAGAAACAGCCACCCATCCACCAAGCCCTCCTGCTCCTCTCGCTGGCCGTTGGCAGGAAGCTTTCATTCAGCGCGCCGGTCACGCTGACCTTCTGCTTTGCAAAAAGCACGTTTTCCCAGCAAGGGCAGCTGTGACCGAGGCAAGCTGCTCTCCCAGCTGGGAACTAGACAGTCTGTGTGCAGGAACTCCCACAAAACACCCCTACCCCTAAGGGCAGAGCCTGCCATCTGACCTCTGAGCCAGCAGCACCTGCCCACATCCCCACAGACACCTTGAATATCACACTAGCTGCCGTGGCGACGGCTTCCCACCCACTGACAGCAGCCAGCCTCCAGCAGAGGCTCCACGGCCCTGCTTGGCATCCCCTCTCCCGCTGAGCTGCCGAGTGCTGGATGCTTCGAGGAGGTGGCCGGATGCTGGAGGAAAGAGTTACTAGATCTTTGCAAGGCAGCAGGGCGAGCGAGGCTGTGCTTTCTACAGGAAACACTGCACTTACTCATCAGTCACATGGGGCTTTGCAGGAGGAAGGGTAAGCCCCAAGAGCCGGGCAAGTTCCCGCAGGGACCCCGACTGTGGCAGCCTAAAACCTTCTACGTGACGCCCAGGCTAGCCAGAGCCCGAGCCTGTTCGCTCAGCAGGTGAGCTACTGCAATGCTGGTTTTGTGTTAAACCAGCACAAACCTGTGTGCTCTGGCACCTTCTCACTCCGGAATTTGACCTGAAATAGGGCAGTTCACGTTTCCTGACTTCAGGGGCTTGGTGGGTGCTGCTGCTCAGGGCAAATCTCTGCCCTGAAATAGCTGCATCTTACCCAGGGGGGGGTGAAACGAGCTGGTTTTCAGCAGAGCAGGTCAGTCCCTCGCGACGACAGGAGGAAGCAGTGAATCTAAGCATTACCCATACGCTGAGGCACGCGAGGGCGGAGACGCTGGTGGCTGGAGAGCACAGCTCCCCTCCATATCAAGCATCGACAGCGCTGCGCAGCACGGGAGGGAGACCATGGCCAGAGAGCTGCTCCTCCTTGCCCTCGAGCATCCTGCACACCCCCCCCCCACACACACACTTTTTACCCCCTCAGTGCACTCCAGAACTTGTTGAATGCTGAGGAGGTGCCAGTTATTTTGCACAGACTTGCAGCAGGGCAGCTGTGGTGAGAGACGGGCTCTGCCTCAAGCTGGAGGCGTTCACCTGCAGCCCTTTCTGCTCTGGGAGCGATCCGAGGGGGTTCAGCGCTCCCACTCTCTCTGGGTGATGATGAGTCCAAAGAAACCTGGCTTCTTGCAGCAAGCACGCACCAAGCAGAGCAGCTTTATGGAAGGAGGAAAGCCCTAGGACAAGGGATTTGCTCCAGTTCTACCATCAAATGGACTCCAGGCTGCTTTCTGCACATCACCAGGTGCCAGAATTTGGTAGCGGCCCTGCCTTAGGCAGTTGGAGCCCAGACAGGCAGATTTAGTTGAGACTCTGCAGACTTATTTCGGCACAGGGACAATCCCCCCTGCCTGCCCTTGGAGCCAGGATGAGCTGTGGTCTTCCTGGCAGGCTCCAAGCAGCAGCCCCGGACACTGTTCTGCTTCCCAGCCACCAAGGCAATGGTACTGGCAGTCCCATGGGACAGGCACCTCCAGGAGCCTTTGCTGGGTCCACACAGAGACATTTCACCCTGCAACAAACTGTAGGAGAGCTACAGACAGCTCCCCTCTCACCCAGTGCAAGGCAGAGGAGGTCTCCTTTCCTGGAGAGCAGATTCCAAGTTCCCTTCAGGGCAGTCTTCTGCTTCTGTCCACCAGCAAGGTAGAGCATGGACCACAGAGGAGCCCAGCAAGGTTCACCTGGGCCCCTCTCAGTACTGCCAGCTCCAAACACCTGGATTCCTCATCCCAGAGTCACCCTCTCCCAGCAGTCCAGCCCTACCACACCCAGCTATGACCACACCAGGGCAGTGTGGGTGTGGGTGTGGAGCTGGCCCTCTCCTCTGGCTCCATCCCGCTGCCTGGCATGCCGCATGACTAATCCTGCTCCTGAGCTCAGCTGCAGGTCAGTCCTGTGAGCTACACCCAGCCTTAGGTCACCTCTTTTGCTCAGGACAAACCAAAGGGACCTGAACAACCAACCCTTCACCCACAGACCCCGACACAGCATCAGCCAGGAACTGAGCTCCAGCCCTATGGCTCCACCCAGCACCACCACCCTCCTGCCAGGCCAGTCCAGGCACCCCACAGGCAACAAACTTCCTAAAACTGAACTGTTTAGTGAAACAGAAAGTTTAATGTCTCTTTCGGTCTTCTCAAGCCATCTCCCAGCTCAGTGCCACCCCGGTCAGGGGGGGGACCCTGCTTGACAGCCCCACTGGCAGGGCTGCCTGGCACTCCTCCAGCCAGGGCTCTGTCCAGAGGCTGCGAGGAGACTTCTTCATCCCAATCAAGCTCATCCTCAGCCCTCAAATCCACAAGATGCCGCAGACTGGCTCATCCTGGTCGCTCAGGGTACAGATCTGGCTGACATCCAAAGTCCCCATGACAAGAAGAGAGTGGCTACATTCAACAGTTCTTCAACTGGCAGCTTTAGCTACTAGAGAAGGACATAAAGCTTGCCACTGAAGAACTGGTGCTGGTTAGCCAGGAGCAGGGCGGTGGGGCAGCACCTGAGAAGGGAACACACACACACACATCAGAGCCAGGATCAAACCACGCTGAGCTGTCACCCACAGCAGCCACCCCAGGCGCAGAGCTGCTCCTCTCCCCAACTCCAGCACCAGGCTCCCATCCACCACCTTTTCCTTCCCTCCAGGAAGCTCCTTGGAGCCGAGATCCCCCCAGGATCCAGAGGCAGCTCCAACCTCAACTCCTCCCATTCCTCCCCCTCTCCCAAAGCAGGTGGGGTATCAGCTCCAGCACCTGCAGCCAGCCCTAAACCAGCAAGCGACACGCAGGGAAATCGAGGCCATTTCTGCCAGAACATTATAGATAGGGTAATCTGCTCTGGCAGGGCCCGGTGGCAGCAGCAGGGGGGCTACCACAGGTAGGGGTTAAGGCATTCCCTGGCTGCTCACCTCGGGCATCCACGCTGGCAGGGTCCCACCTGGCCAGGGGCCAGCCGCCGGCTGCTGGGGAAGACACTTTGTCAGGCGGCTGTTGCCAAGCCACTGCCAGGGGAATTTCGGGGAGCACGGCCTTTTTTCCATGTCATTTTGCCAGAGGATGAGGACGTCAGCCCTGAGGCCAGTTCAGGACCTCGCTGCTTCCCCATCCACTCAGGAAAAAAAAAACCCCAACCAACCCCTTTCCCTGCACCTCCAGGAG
>VZTU01016776.1:9062-43823 GCA_013400835.1 Zapornia atra | reverse complement strand
ACCTCCCAAAATGACAGTATTGCAATTGCTGCCCTGCAGCATTACCAAAACACCCACTTATTAAACATGTTTTACCAGTGAAATTCTCTCCATCTCAGACAAAAATATGTATATATTACCACCACTCTTAGCATTAAAATTTGAACTACATACTATCAACAAAGTACAGCTCTATCACTCTGAAGTTAAAACAATTGATAACACTCGGTCTACTGCCAAAACTCTCCTACTTGATGGTCAGAAGGCATAGCTGCTAAATAAAATTCATGTTCAAGCCACACAACTAAAATACTTCCCAGCTTCAAGAATTCCTGCACTTCAGAGACAGGAATATTCATATCTCTGTGATCAAGCCAGTGGAAGGCCTCTGGAAATGCTCAGTACAGCTATTCATCCATTCTCAAATGCCAACCTGCCTTTGCTGGACCAGTACTGATTCCCATCACGCAGTAATTCTGAACTGAGTTTTTATGAAATATTCCAGATTTTTTTTCTGAGTATATAGCTGTTTGAAAAGGCCAAGAAGATGCACCTGAAAAACATCAGGAGGGCACATGAAGGAGGCAGGGAAACAGAACTGGGGATTTCTAACATACTTCAGCAGTTCTGAGATCAAGGCACCCTCCAGTACAGGGAGTAAGCCCTTGTTTGTTCTGAATCCTTTTTGCTCACACTGGGGGTTCTCAGAGCCACTTATGTAGGCATTTGTTGGATGTTTGTCAGAGATGGGAAGAGTAATTCCTTCCTGTTCTGAACCCATTGGTGGCTATCAAAAAAACAAGAGAATAAGAAGAAGGGAGTAAGAATGTGTGAGTCACAAGGGGAATTTAAATTTGTAAATGACATTTGTAAGGCTGATGTTGAAATACTTCATCCAATTTTGACATCCACAGTTTAAAGAGGCTATTATGGGTGCTGGGGGATTAGAAAATGTGCAAAGAAAAAGGACTCAGAAGATAGAAAGATGTACAGCCGGAGGTTGAAACATTTGAGTTCACTTAATATATCAAGGTGATTTGATTGTAACAAGTTAAGTTATAAGAACTTCCCACAGGAGAGATCTAGTAGCTACTAAGTCTTGCTCATGGACGTGGTTCAAAGTAATTAAAATTAGAAAGGTGATTTTTAGCTGATGGGAAGACAAATGTTTAGAGTAAGCAACCATTGTAAGGAAGCTCTTGAGCCCACAGATGAAAGCTGGGCATCTTCTAAAAGATTTACCTCCATCAAGTTACAGGGCTTTGCACATGGATAGCATTTAAAGTTTATATGGTGTGAAGACCAGACTTAATGACCTAATGGCTCTTCTTGGTCTTAAAATCCATAAATATTTTAATAGAGAAGTACAGTGTGCTGTGATGTGACTGCTTGTTATGCTTCTGGATTCAAGTCAGTAAACCAAGTACACTCCTGAAGGCTACGTGTGCTGGACAAAGAATAAAGCACTCTATCACCAAGCAGCAGAGTGTTCTTGGTGTCATATGATTTTTTTCCTCTCCCGTGAAACATTATACATTAATATCAGTCTGCACAGAGTTTTCTCAAAACAAGGTCCCAAATCACTTTTGGGGCATAAACTAACAAAATAGACTGACATGGGCACTTTCGGGAGACAGTTGAGATTTTCCACCAGCCATCTGCTGTTTAAACAAAGTTGAGCAGACTGTTACTAATTCAGGTTGCTTTCTAGACTTTAGCAAAGCAAAAGAACTTAGCATTTAAAATTCACAAAATATTTTCAGAACCACTCCAGCTCCCCTGGCTAAACTGTCTCCTTCTCAGGTAAGGTCCAACAAAGACCTGAGTTTTCACAAAATTTAAGTATATACTTATGCAAGCAAACATAGGTGCCTCAAATATCACAGGGAGGAAAGAGATTACCCCATACAGGGCAATTGTTCATGTCTGTATTCACTTTTTCCTCTGCTTTTATTAAGAACCATAATGTTTGACTGCAGTCTATTAAGAACATCAAACTTCATCGTAGCTATTCTCCTGTGAAAGCTTTGATGAGGAGTATAATAAAGACCAATCACCTCTGCACCTATATATGTATTGAGAAATACAGGGCATGAAAAGCACTAAAGCAACATTGTTATCCTGCATTTAAATGCAGACACACACTAAACAGCAACAAAAATGTTTGCTGAAATCACGCTGTATTACTTCTGTTTAGACATACAAGTCCTGTGTACCTCAATACAGTTTAATCATATGCTTCCTAGGAAATTTTTGTCCCTTTTTTAAGAATGCATATCATATATACAATGTTTAGTCCACTTATTCATCTACACATACACCCACACATTAGTAGTATTCATTCCTAGATATCCAACCACAACCTATTTAAAATTATTACCATCTCAATACACACATCCAATGAGAACATGTAATTGCTGAGGTAGAGATGCCTTCCAGTTGCAGTAGGAAATTAAAAAAAATCCCTTAGTTCATCAATACAGGGTACCTATGACTTTAAAAATCCTTCAGAGGACTCTTCATACCGTCTGTGATCAAGTGACTATAATTCCCTTGTAATTATTAATATTCTTGAATTACTTGATTTAGTAGCTGTCATTTTTTTACAATAGCTGTTAACCACAAGAGGATCAACTGGAGAAAGTAGAGAGGAGTTTAATAAATGGGATCAGAAGTCTAGAAAGCATGTTCTACTGAAAGAAGTAGGTTTGTTTAGTCTAAAAAAGAGAAGACTGGTGAAAGATATGATAACAGTCTTGAACTATGTAAAAGGTTACTGTAATTAGTGGCCTCCATGCCCACAAGGGATAGGGCAGGAAGCCATGGGCTTGAATTAGAGGGAACATGACTTAAAGATCAAGAAAGACATTTTACAGGACACTGAAACCCTAATCTTTAAATTTTTAAAGCTTAGCTACTTAAAAATTTTGTCAAGAATGCAAATGTAGCAAGAATTAAATTTACTAATTAGCATGTACTCTAGCACAAGTAGACAACAGATAATAGTCAAGGACCAAAACGGTTGTCCACACAGAGACTAGGGCAAAAACATGCAAGTGCTTTCATAGAACGATCGAACTCAATGAGACAGTCAGCTTAGTTTCTTTTTCCATGGTGGCCAAAAGCTGAGGATCTGTTCTGTACAATTACTTCATAACCAACTCTTGCTTTTGCTTAAGAATATTTACATTTTTCCTTAGTTGCTGACTTAGTTCAGTTTGAGTACAAGAATGGAATATCAAAATTCTATGAATAATTTCAGTCAGGGGAACTCAAAATGAAAAATAACGAAAAACGCTCAATAAGGGAGCTGTTCTCCCTACATCACAAGTTTAAATAAATCATTCTGATGTTAAGAGCAAAGTATTTCACCCTTTTTCCCTCCAATGTTGCTTATTATTGACCTCTGGCGGTAACCACTCTATTTTCCAAAAATCGTTCTGAAGATTCTGGAAAAGCAGAAATACAAGTAACTATTAACTAATCACTGACATTCAAATCATTTCATCAATGCCTACCCCACAGTCAATCTTCCTCTTTTCTTCTTTAAGGCAGGGAAATTTCTGAGCTGAATGTTGGAAGTCTTATTTGACTCACCTCAGTGGTAGTCATGCAACAAAACAGGCAATAATCACACCTTGTGATATGAAGTAAAAACTGCTCCTCGCTATGTTTACTTGAAAAAAAGGAGCAACAGGAATTTTTGTGCCTATATATCACCTGGAGATTTGAAAAATATAGAAACCTAACTAATGTACAGCACTTTACTAGTTTTCTGTTTGGAAAGGAAGAAATCTGTTTTATTGTCTTCTCCAAAACAAGACAGACATAGAGCAGTACCCGTATCTTCGGTAGGATCATATTTAGCTTGAAAAAAGTAAAAGAGCATCAAATCTTCAGAGTGACAGGCATTAAGATGAATAATTATCTCAATCACAGTAATTAGCAATGTTTCTTTTAGATGCCATTTACTCCATTGGACACCTTGCACAGTATACTTTTAGCCATGACAAAACGGTGAACTAAACCATTCTGTGTATAGTTCAAAGCCCTGCTTTGCTGTCAGAGATACAAGTGCTATCTCATCAAGGAAACATTAATTTTCAATATTTTTTCACAAAAGACAACTCACATCTTCAAGGATTTGAGATTTGGATTGAAACCTCTTGCTAACGGAGCACTAAATTAAGATTAATCAATGAATCAACATTAATTAATCTTCACCTGACAGGGAATTCACCAAAAAAAAAGATATTTTTTGTAAGAACTAAATCACAAAGAAGAGATATAAATACCCTGAAAAAACAGTCACATTTTTAAATTAGATCTCTCGCTGCCTTCCTTGGTCAGACATGACTAAACCACAGAGAAAATGGAAAACTTTTCTTTCCCTCATTAATCTTGGACTAAATAACAACATATTATATATCTGCTAGAAGCATTCAACAAATACAGAGATAAAAATATATGGCAGAGCACAGCAGCAGCTAATGAAAACCCAATAAATGCCATTGTCTGGGCAAAGGCAATATCAAGTAGCTTCACAGTTTCCTCAAAAGTAAAGAGTAAAGATGATTCACCTGAACAATTTATTACCTTGAATACTCCTTTTGAAAAAAGCTTTGCAGCCCTCGCAAGACCAGACCCCATAGTGGTAGCCTGAAGCGTAGTCATTGCAGACAGCACAGTACCGGGTCTCCTTGGTGGACTCCATGGACAGACTGCCTTTCTCATTGGTACTGGACATTCTCTCCCGGATGCTGTGGCGTCTGTTATCAGAGCTTGGCCTGTTAATAGCAAAAGAAAAGCATAATTCTTTCAGCAAAGTTAAGTCTCATCCACTCCTGAAGATTGTAAGAAAGCGGATCAGAGCTAGTTTTGAAACAGCAATAATCTTTTATTATCCCCTGTTCTGTTCTAATTGGAAAGGTGTAGAACCAGTAAGATGCAGGGGGATTTCTCACAAATCAATCCAATGTTACTAAACTATGCACTGTACCATGAAAAATTAAAAACCTATTTGATAAATTAATCCACTTCTTTTCAAGACATTAGAAAGGAATACAAAAATCAGTTTCATTTTTGTGTACCTGCACCTGTTGAAAGGATCCAGCATATATCAGTAGGTAGTTTGACAATCTGGGGCAAAAATCACTTGATGTTTGCACCTGAATTTGCAAGTCACTTAAATTATTAACTAGGCTGTTTTCAAGTATTACTGCCCAATTAGAGATTCAAACTTTCCTTACATTTTCAAAGATACCATACTGCCTAAGCCAGATCCCATTTTCACTACAATACCACTTTCATAGAAATTAAGTGGGTTTATCAGAAGAATAAAAGTCAGAGGGTATTAAAAATTGTTGCAAAGAAACTTTTTTCTAGTAATGTAAACTTTACTAGACACATACTAGACTTACTAGACATGAACATGACCCACATGTACGCATGCTGCTGAAAGAAAACCTAACAAATTTATAACATAAATGGCAATGAATTCACATCTAGTAATCTGGTAAGAGGTTACTATAGGTACCTGCTTCAGGGAAGGTAAACAATATTCAAAAAGATGAGAGTATGTGAAATTACCAAGGGAACCAGCAATGAACTCTGGGATTGCTCCTGGAAGGCAAACAACTCTTGCTTTCCAGTAAGAGTCTACACTATGATTGTCCGGGAGACAAATACAATTGGGTGTGACCGCATCAGAAAAGCTAAAGCGTGAAGGATGATACTGTTTACAGCAATTATCCACTTACCATGCATGTTTTAATTGCTGGTTAGTAAACAGGTGACTCTTACCTACCCAGGGTCTCAACATTTTCTCAAACAAACATATCCTGGTTTTGAGCTGAGGAGACGATGGGCTCTCTCTTTCAGATTTTGCCAAATTTTGCCTAATGTTGCCTTATTCCCTTCTTCTGTGCAACAAAAATTCCTTTGTTTTGGTGAACCAAGGCATCTGGCACCAACAGCACTTTCCTGCTCCAAATTAATACTCCCCAACATCTTTCTTAAATATTGTAATTATTATTCATTACTTATTATTTTTGTAATTCGTCTACATACTCTCAACTATCCTCTTTCATCTAACCAAAGTTCCCTGACATCTCCTGCTACAGTCCATCTAAACATCCAGATGATTTCTATCTGCCAAAGCTACTTGGATGCTCTCATACATGCTGACAGCATCCCTTCAGGAACTTTATATACAATTTCTATCCCCAAATACAATATATTTTCATTAAATAGCTTTGAATGAGTGTCTATTAGAGAAACACGGTGCTTCACCACATTAGATGGATGGAACTGCTACTGGCATCATTCAAAAGAACTGCATTTTTTAAATTTGAAGTTCTTTACCAGGCCTTACATAGAAGATAATTTCAAACACTTATTTAAATATTTTTTGTTTCCTTGGGACTTACGCAAGACAAAAGAAACTGCAAATTGTGAAGTGCTGCCAAGGCACAGCTTTGGCTTTTCAGTGAGATGGGGAAACTGAAGAATGCCATAATTGTAACAGTATGAGTTTAACAAACTGGACAGGAAAAAAAAATCCTTGCATATTTTAGATGTTAAAATGTGAAAAGAATATCATCAATAAATCATTACGGATACAACACATAATTGTTCATGTAACTACTTTGTCCAGCCCATCAAACCTAGGTAGTTTTCTATTCTTTTCTGAGTTCTGAATCTTCCTTTGAATTTGCTTTATCCCAGTGCTTCATTTAATTGACGACTTTTTTTATTTTTTTTTCTACTGAGCACTGATCAAAGCTGTTGTTTCTTATCTTCTCTACCCTGTTCTCCCCTGGCTACAGCTAGATATCCTAATCCATCCCCTCAGTGTAACTTTAAATTAACCATGATGTGACTTCTTTTAAAAGTATACTTCTGGTGTAGCTACAAGAATGCTTCAAATATTTGAAGTACAACTGCAAGCAAGCACATAACTGTCCATATAATTTCAACAGCAATATACTAGCCTGTTTGGTATACATGACCACCTGATAGATATTCATAATTTATCTTGGTTTCTTTCCAAAACTTTTACAATTATGCATGGTATACAAGATAAGGTTCCCAATGTTATTTTTCATATGAATAAGAAGTACAAATAAATTACAATTTTATTATGTCTAACTTTTAAGTCCTTTTTAAAAAGCACTTTAAAAACAGTAAAAAGAAAATAAAAATCAAATTCCAAAATAATTACATACTTTTGCAGGTGTGTAGTAATTTTCTGACACCACACACACACTAAAGCAATCCTAGTTTCCTAGTTAGAAATACAAAAATACCAAGGTGTATCAGTCATCACTCAGTGCAGATATTTTACATGCCCGTCTTTTCAGAATATTTATCTTTACTTGGATCAAGACAAAGTTCACAAATCATTTGCCTTTTTTTTTTTTAAGGGGAATGAAGCTGCTTTTTCTGTCCAGAACAGCTCATGAAAAAAGCACACTCTAAAGAAAATAAGGTGTATAAACACTTAAGGAAGATGCAGCAAAGACGACATATTTTGCCACACTGCTTGTGGTGGGAGTCTGTCCCACAGGTTCTGCCCATCCTCAGTCACAGAGCAAGGCCCTTTTTCAGAGGGAGGCAGCAGGCAGAAGCAACAAGGCATCATGCTCCCTGTCAGCAAGCACAGGTCCCATCCCCAAGGGATCACCGACAGACAGGGGAGCAATGCCACTGCCCACAACTGCCCATAAGGCCCATACATGACATATTTGACATAGAGCTCCATTACCTTCCCACACACCAACTTGTGACATTGAAATAGCCCTAGGAATCTGTTAAAGCAGACCTTCACAAAGTGAATCTAAAGATGGTCTTGCTGGCTTCCCACACCCAAAATCATCGCCACCCAAGCACCACTTGAGCGAGGTTTTGCAAACTGACCTCACAGAGTCATCTCATTCAGGATCTCGTGAACCACAGGGGGAAGCACGCTAAAATACCCCTTGCCCCATCCTCCCAAGAAATATCACCCTGTCAACCCTTTCCATTTACACAATGGAAATGAAAGCTGGTAATAAATAAACTTTGGATAATCACAAGTCTAGTACTTCTTAGAGGAGGTGAGAAGGAAATTTTTTGGGAAAAGAGTATCTGAATAACACATAGCTTGCCAAACAGCATCAAAATAACATCTCAGATTTCGTCCAGAAAGCTACTGCTAGTTAGTGGACATCACAGACCGCTGGTGCTGTGTCCTGAGAAAAAAATAACAGTCTGCTCTTCATGAAGTTTTCAGTTAGGTTTCAAGGGTTAGCTTTCTGGAGAACATAGTGCAACAATATAACCCAACTTAAACAACTTTGGCAAGATCAACATTCCCAAAATACAATAGCAAAACCTTTTCAACAATTTCCCTTAGTAGTCTATGCAAACAATAGCAACCCCAAAAGTTCTTCTCAACTATGTTTACCAAAGAGAAATACAAATCAAAAAGAAAAAAAAAAACAGATCAAGCCCTCCCTTCAAGGCCCGCACCAAAACAGACTGGAAAGCAAAAAAACTTCAGAATTTACTGCTCATTTCCAAATGTAATAACACAGCAGACTTACAATGGAAAGTGTTTTGGAACCTACAGAGCAGGACAAGCTCGTCTTCCACACTCACTTTCATGTTTTTCTACCTGTGTTGTGCTGAGTCTGCTCTTCAATAAATGTGTTGGCAAACAAGACACCTCAGCTTTAAACATTTACACATCACCTGCAACTCTGAATCAGCCAAGAGATCATCAACCCCATATTGACTGTAAGGTAACAAGAATGTGTACATGATGGGATTACAGTTTTGTGATGTAAAGTTTTTTACATCACAGTAATCTGACTGGCATGAATTTAGGATAACCCACAGTACACAATGCACCCAAAAGCACGGTAAGACCAAATTTATTCACAATCCCAGTTTTATCTGAAATAAAGAGATTCCATAGGTAGGAGGGCTTAAGGGAAAAGTTATTTAAGCAGTTAAAGGAGAAACCTTGAGAAATTCTAGTTTTCTGAATTTACTTTCATACAAGAAACTATAATCTGCAGTTGCTAAATCTCTCATACCAGAACGGGTGGAAGTTCCCAGTGTAAAATGCGAATTTCAAACATAGTCAAGGTCTAGCTCAAAAGCTTTTCCACTCATTGGACTTACAACACCATTCTACTATTCAGTACGAAACTAATTAACTTGCTGTTAAAATGTGAATTTCCATATGGGGCAAAATATTTCTGAAAGATTGTTTGAACATAATCAAGTGATTGAAAATACTTAATCTCAAGGAGAAGTATGGCAATAGGAATGACTAAGTATACAAATAAACAGAAAATAGCCAAGTACATAAAGAACCTCAATACTGTACTCTCAGAAAGCAGCTCCAGTGAATCTGGAAAAAAAAAATCATACGCCATCTAAATGAAAGCGTTTGTTTAAAACAAATATCCCAAAAAGCCTAGGGTTGTAATTCAGCTAAATAAACTTGGCAACAGAGAAAGTCTTACATGGAGTTTTATATCAAATTAACAGAATCTTGGGGTATTTTAGACTAGATGGACCTTGAGAGGAGGCCCCATGCCAAGCCAGTGTTGGGTCAAGATGGACAACAGCAATGAGAGCGCGTTACAACAGCAGGACCAGAAGCTGGTATCACTCTTTGGCTGATCATCTGCCAGTGATGAAAATTAACTGGGACTCACCCTGGGGCATGAATGCAAGTGATTCCCGATCCATTGCACATTTCACTCATACAGCTAAACTCTCTTCCTCTCCAAAATAGGATGGTTTTGTCTAAGCTACCAGGGGAGAAGGACCCTTGCACAGCTCCTGCCTGAACCATGCCCTGAGAGAGGATTACTCAGCCAGGTCAAACCATGCCTGGGAGTGAGAAGCTATGAAGCAGTGAGAGATGTTGTGCTGGTGCTTGTACCATGCCCCGGCCTTGTGCAGGTAACAAATATACATGTGCCTTTCTTGCCTCATTATCCTCAGTTACTCCCTGATTGTCAGCAAGTTAATGTCAGCATCTAAATACAGTATCAAAAATTAGAGTAATAAACTTAGACAATTGTCTCTTAGACACTGATATCCCTTTTAACTTAGTGTCTACCTCACTAAAGGTGACACCTAAGTTCATCTGTAGTTTCTATATTGGATAAACATAGCTGTGAAAGTTTGACATTTCTGGGTGATGTGAGCTGTAGGGTGAGCTTCCTATAATTCAGGTCTCTGTATGAATTGCATGACCAGCCCATTCTCTTCCCTTTTCCCCAGCTTTCCACAGGTCCCTATGTGCCTTCACATGTCTTTCAAATGGAGAAATACAGAGTGCAACCAGGAGGGCTATCAGAGCTGAGCTGCACAGCAGCTCCCTTGTTACCTGTGACAACAAAGTGGGAGGACACCTTCATGCTGGAGAAATGTTAGTTCAATAATTTTGTCTAGTTCAATTCATGGATTTGGCTCATACCTTCCCTTCTCCTTCAGAGTGTGTGTAAGGTGAATGGATAAGGTGAAGAAATATTTGACATAAAGGAATGAGAAGAGACAATATGTACTACTTAAAAAATAACAGAAGATATATATAAATATAAATTAAGAAAAAAAAATGGCAACTGAAAAAACAACTGAAAACAGGACAGGCCTCAGTGCAGGTAAAAGAATGAAAAAGAAAAATATGGAAATAAATGAAGTTATGTGAAAGTTGACTAATAAAATAATCTTAGAATATTGGCAGTATCTCACAATGTATCACAAAATGTACGTTACATTCAGAGGACACTGGAATGTTTTCTTTAGAACCAGAATAAAACACAATTTTATTTGGTAAATAAAGTAAAATAACTTAGGAAAAATAGCCCAATATTGACCAAGAAATGGTAGTGTTGAGGACAGGCTCTGTCAACATCAAAAGAAAAGCATATCTTCTTAGGTCATCAAAACTTATTCAACATGGAATTAAACCTTTTCTTTGGCTTTAGTTTTATCATCTTCCTTCATCCTTAGCTCTGGTTAATTTTAAAATGAGTGATTAAAATACTACATTTGGATATGCCAAATTAAACCATGCCATGTGCGAAGTAAAATCTATTTGCTAAAGTAATGCTATTTGCTAAAGTCAGTATAAATTTTCACATCCTTTCAGTCCCTTCCAATTTATTTTTTTTTTGTAATTTCTGGGGTTTTTTCTTGAATATGTCACTAATGTTTACAGACTGGATTAAAGCCTAGAGAGGTGCCTACACACAGTCACTGTGAGGTCCATGGCATCCCCAGCCACATGTCCAACATACCCTTAGGAGGAAAAGGGAGCCCAGACTCCTTGTTCATGTAATAAATACCTGAACTTGGATGTTTTCAACATTGCCTTCATCCATACTTCCACTCTTGGGACCAGTTTTCCATGATTTATAAATGTGAGCTAATCATTTATCAGCTGATCCCCTTAACAACATAGAAGTTTGCCCAATATTCTGAAAAATCTGGAAGTTTTCCTTGGGGATGGCAGCGGGCTAGGATGTGGGTTTAAAAGAGGAAAGAACTCAATCTGTTTGTCAGTTCAACGGGTCTGAAATTTAAATTTGTACCAAAACTGTCTTTGGAGTAAATAGCAAGAAGTTGGTTCTGTTCTGTTCTATTTCTCACTGCTGTTGGAACCCAAACTACAACTAACTTGCAGTCATTTCCTTAGTCTTAAGTGAAGAGTGGTGGTGTAGCTGTGCCTCAACGAGTAGCCCAGAATTCAAACAGTTCCTCAATTCTCTGGGGATTTTTTTCCTCATGTACAGAAGCTTAATAATTTCTTTCTGTACATAAGGTGAACACAGAAACACCCACACACATATTTTATATGAATATACATTAAAAGAAGATTAAGATTTTAAATAGAGCACAAGGCTGAACAGCACCTTGCAACTGAAACCTTTATTTCTCTCTCCTGTGCATATATATGTTATCTTTAATTATATGACCCTGCTTTTCACAGGCCAACAGCTCATCAGTGCACAGAATAAAAATACTTTTTTAAACAAGCATTTATTCTGTCTTTGTGTTTTGAGGGTTTTTTTCCTAACTGTTCAGTGTCTGGTGCCTTACTTGCAGCACGCTACACGAATTCATCTTAACATCACAATTCATTTCCTTCCAGTATTTCCATGCCACTATAGCATTTTAACGGTTGACAGGTGCTAATGAATATATTTTTCCAATACTCTTGTGAGTTAAAAAGATAAAAAATGAGGCTGAGAGAGATTAAGGTCAAAAGTATACACTGAGTTATGTGCAACTGGAGTTTTTTAAGTACCCACCATTAAATAGCATTTTGAATGTTCAGAGCGCTACCTCCCTTGTCTGCAATTGCAAGGGTAAATGTTCAACACTTACATAAATCCGACTGTAGGACTTCTATTCAGCACACAGAAAATTACAATACAACATGAGAATACTTGTGAGGAGTGTGATTTAAGTGATTTTAGAACACTTGTGGCAGAATTAGACAGAGAATTTTGTTCTTCGGGACAGTAATCAGCTGCCTTCACATAATACTTTTTGCTTCATTTCTTTTTTAGTTGTGAGACTTTGTGAGAAATGAATGCAGAATTTACAAACAGTGACACGTTTCACTTTACAAGCATGACACATTCTAGAGTTGAACCTTTTCACATATTGAAACATCAGTCCGCTTATGATTACCTTCTAATTATGAAAATAATTATTATAGTAACAGTCACAAAGGCACCAAGAGATGAAATAAGATTTGCACAGGTCACCATAATTTGGGCTTATTAAAAATACAAGCTTGCAAATAATGTGACACAGAGGTGGTGCCAGGATATAACCCTCATTTCCAAGCACCAGAGGAAGGATGTCAGTGATATCTGCTAACAGTTGTAAATAGTGACACTACAAGTCCTTTACTCCTTTATGAGATAGTAAATACACAGAGGCTGCTGCCATAGCTATCAGTGGGAATGTCTGCTCAGTCCTCCCACAGCTGTTCTTTGCTTGATCCACCCAGCTCCTCTTGTCCCAGTCTTACACTTACCTCCACCTTTAGGCTTTTCCTTCCAGTCTCAGCTCCCTGCCCAAAAAGGATAAACTTTTCTGGTCCCTGGCCTGACTCTGCTTGGCTACTCCTCCCATGGCGCAGGCTCCCCAGAAGCACTTAATCCAATGCTCTCCTTCTCCCTCCATCACTACTTATTCTCCTTGTGTCCTGGGCAGGAACATTCCACTCTTCTGCCTCTCCTTGTAATCCAGACTGCCATCATTACTTACTTCTTGTTAATATACAGTTCTACTTTCCTTTGACCTGCCCCACCAGTTCCACAAGCAAATACTGAGACTTGTAACTGAAGAAGGATTGAGGTATGTTTGTATTATTAGTTGACCACATATAACTCATTAATCATAAAAGGACAAAATTATCTATTTATTACCAAGGCTGAACTTAAAATATCTGAAATTCTGTGGTGAGCAGATGGTGCTATGAACTGTGAAAAATAAAAACTATGATGTTTCAAGTCAGTTTAACAGAATTAAAAAATTTACAGTAAACAAAACAACATTTTAAAAAAATCATTCTTTATAATACCTTTAAAGCTAGGAAAATTCCTTTATTACTATGTACTAGCACTCAGTAAATCTGGGATAGAGCATTAAGACTACCTATCTAGACCTACCTCACAGGAACTTGGTTTAACTTTCCCTTACAACATTTCCAATGATTAAGGCTCTCTCTGTCAACTGTTTACTGCTTCACTACCTAATGTCAAGACTAAGTCCTCTCTGCTTCAGATTAAGCTCATTTGTCTTCAGCTGTTTTCAGTTAGGCAGGAGAACAGTTCAGGCACTGCCCCCTTAGTACACATTTTCCCTTTGCAAGGGGCCTGCTATGTCACTTCTCAGTCTCCAGCCTTCCTTACAGAGTGTCCTCTCTAATTCTCCCACCCTCTTTCTACTCTCACAAAGACTTTGCTTACCCCATAGTGGGAAAAAAACTCAGAAAAAAAAGCCACGCCAGCCTCTCCTTAAACAGCATACTGACCTGTGCATCCACTTTTCAGCTCACAAAATAAAATTTGCCTTTTCTTCAAAATATTACTCTGTTGGCTTGTATACTTAGCTTTTGATCTTCTCTACCCCTTGGGTTATTTTTTTTATTTTTCAGTCTTTTTCCCCACTTAGTAATTCCCCAGTTATTGTACTTGTGCATTAGATTTCTTCTTTCCAAAGGCTGGGCACTGAACCGACCTTTAGTGAATTTGAGAAACAGTTAATGTTTTCAGATTCTGTTGCGGTAAACAGCACTAGAACAGCATTTTCTTGCATACTTACATTTCAAGTAGCCCATTTACAGATCTCTGCTGCTTTTAACAAGTGGCAGATACCACATGCTTATTTAAAAATTAATGGTACTATTTTATCTTTAGAGTAAAATCTCTGCAAATGCTTTTTCTGATGTATCTTTTGAATCCCTGGATTATCCTCCTACTCTTTAAGGAACAACACCAGTGAAACAAATATTTTGATCCAATTTCCCAGGATCCAGATACCAACCAGTGAAGTTTCTCTGCCTATTTCTGCCTCCTGCCAGGCACAGTTCTGCCTGGGCACTCTCTGTCTCTGCCACCATCTCGTTCATTCAGTTCGGCAAGCCCACAGACTCTGAATGAAGAATGAAACATCATATAATCTGAGGAAAAATGTTAATCCACTGTCTAAAAGCATGCCAAATTTGAGGAAAAAGCTGCTGACAGACAAAGCGCCTCTGGGCAGCGCATAGACTTGATTTCCTGGCAGCAGTACCAAGTTGGTGTGTGGCTGTGGTACTCTGGGGACAGAAGCAATAGGGGTCTGAGTGTGGCAATCGGCTGTGCCCACAAGTGTGTCAAAGTGGAAGGCCCGACGGGCAAACATGGACACAGGACAGCTCACTTTAGTGTAAACACTCAGAAGAATAAAATATGTATGAAAAACTGAATGAATGTGGGGGGAAGAAAAGGAAAATTTAAAAAAAAACCCAGCCAGATTCAGCTGACAATCTCTGGTGTTTACCCTCTACTTTCACACTTTTACAAATATCTATTCACCTTTGTCTCTATTAAAGTTATGCTAAGCTTCAAAGGCTAAACTGAAAAGTTGTACCACTGCACTTATGTGAGTCTTAGAATTAAAATATGTTTTCTTGTGAAAAAGCTGAAATTCAGCCTTTAATACAAGAATATAACACATCCAGAAGTCTTTTTCTCCAGGTTTCACTGTTAAAACTTCCTTCAGAATTAGTCCCTCTTAAAACTTTCTTCAGAATTAATCAGTTGTGGGTTTTTTTCTAACGTTCAGATAAACTCCCACAATCCTACCATCTGAAAGGAAAAGGTTAAATGCACTCAATAGCTTGGAAAAGGGTGTTTCAGGAAGTGCTGTCAGATTCTTACACTTACCTCCAGACTATTTCAAAGGTAAATGCCAGCAAAAACAGAGGAATCTGTCATAAATCTTCCTTCACCATGTCTTTGTAGGACTTTTATATGCTCATGTGTTCCTTTTATTCTTGGACAAGACCTCTTTCCAAATATTTCAGCTGCACACATTAAGACTGCAGTTTAACCAGTTAACAAAAGCTTCATTAAATTCCAAGAAAAATCTTTCAATGACCAACATTATACAAGGTATTTTTAAAGAAAAATGCTTGAAAAATAAACTGTCTCCTTTAAACCAATGTCAAAAAATATGTTAAATAGGAATACGGGTTGTATAAGACAACATTACGGAATCACAGAATCACAGAATCGTAGGGGTTGGAAGGCACCTCGAGAGATCAACAGGTCAAACCCCCCTGCCAAAGCAGGCTTCCTAGCTCATATTACATAGATAGGCATCCAGATGAGTCTTGAATATCTCCAGAGAAGGAGACTTCACCACCTCCCTGGGCAGCCTATTCCACTGCTCTGTCACCCTCACTGTGAAAAAGTTCTTCCGCATGTTGGTGCGGAACTTCCTATGCTCCAACTTGCAGCCATTGCCCCTTGTCCTGTCCCCACAGACCACTGAAAAGGGGCTGGCCAATTCGCCCTGCATACCATGCCTAAGATATTTATACATACTAATTAGGTCCCCCCATAAGTCTTCTTTTCTCCAGACTAAACTGTCCCAGCTCACTCAGCCTATCCTCATATGGGAGATGTTCCAGGCCCTTAATCATCTTCGTAGCCCTTCTCTGGACTCTCTCCAGGAGATCCCTGTCTTTTTTATACCAGGGAGCCCAGAACTGGACACAGTACTCCAGGTGGGGCCTGACCAAGGCAGAGTAGAGGGGGAGGATCACCCCCTTAGACCTGCTGGACACACTCTTCCTGATGCATCCCAGGATCCCATTGGCTCTCTTAGCCACCAGGGCACACTGCTGGCTCATAGCCAACCTGTCATCAACCAGGACCCCCAGGTCCTTCTCCAGAGCTCTTCTCCAGCAGGTCATCTCCCAGCCTGTACTGATACAGTCGGTTATTCCTCCCCAAGTGCAAGACTTCACACTTGCTCTTGTTGAATTTCATTAGGTTTCTCCCTGCCCAGCTCTCCAGCCTGTTCAGGTCTTGCTGGATGGCAGCACAGTGTTCCTGTATGTCAGCTACCCATTACAAATTAGATAATATTGTATTAAAAAATCCAATCTTAACCAATCTCTCATTTCAAATGGCTGTTTTTCTTTAAAATTATATTTTAAACTGAAAATATAACTTTAAGCACTACACTGTGTTTGGAAATAAACTTTTGAAACAAAACACTGGTACAGCCACATATGGTCCCAACAAAGAAATCAGAGGGCTCTAGGCCACAGGAAAATAAACCCTGGTGAAATAAAAGATTACATAAAATAGTGCTTTTAAGTTCATCAAAGTGCATGCAGACCTCTTGAACAAGCTGGTATGAAGCACGGAGAATAGACCAACATCTTTTCAGAAAGAGTTTAACACCCATGTCATCTACAAGCCATTCTATGCCAGTTTTTAGCAAGTGTACAGGAAAAAGAGTAGGTAGAAGTGCCAAGCCCAAAGACACGATATGGGCAGCAGGGGAGGAACTAGGCACTCAGGAAAATCTGACACCTTCACGCAAAAATGGTTGTGTACTTCCCCAGTAAATGTGGTTTATCCTCAGCTCTTTTTTTTTCCCTTGCCACAAAACATTAAACCCTAGGAGCAGAGCTTCTCAAGTCCTTGGTAACAGTGCACAGTCTAGGACTCAGTGGAAGAAAAAAAAACCAGTTCCCAAAACCATACAGACCCACTGGTGCCTAAGCCAGCTTCATCAAAGCAAACTACTAGTGCATGTGACCTGCACAATCCCACTTAATACAAGCAGACAGACTTCGTTGCAGGCCGTGGCTAGCCTGCAGTGTCAAGCAGCAGATAAAAGCCTGTCCAGGACTGCTGCATTGTATGCTTTGGTGTGACACTTGACTGACAGCTGAAAAGACAGAGGCACCAGTACTAGTTGATGCCCACATACAAGGAATATGAACCTCAGAAATTCAAATATAACTTCAAAGTGATATGCTTGAAAGCATAACAAGTGTAATAAATAGGACAAAAGCACATGGCTGAGTGTTACTGATCAAAGGACAGGTGACAAAAGCATGACAGAAGGCAAAAAAATAACTGGTCTAAGAGCACGTCATATCGACAAGTCATTGCATGCAAGAAAGGCTGAGTTTCACCTGCGGCGTTCAGCTGCTACAAGTGTTCACAGCATCATAATGCTGCCAGGCCAACAGAACAAGTGTGCTTTGTAGCTTGTTACAGATTTGTCATGATTTAACCCCAGCTGACAGCTAAGCCCCACACAGCCACTCACTCACACCTCACCAGTGGGATGGGGAAGAATTGGAAGAGTAAAAGTAAGAAAACTCATGGTCTGAGGTAAAGACAGTTTAATAAGCAAAGCAAAAGCTCTCCATTTCTAGTCATAGATATTTAGGTCCAGAGTAGCAAATTAATGCTGTTCTACACACAGTCACAAGACTTGAGGCAAGGGATGAGGCCAGAAAATGCAGGATGAAGAATGAAGGACCATGTAGTCACGTTCGCTCACTAACGCAGCCACAGGAATCGTGACCAGAAATATGACAGGGGAAAAACTCTTTCAGTAGCAGCTTTCAGTTGATAAGACCTAACTGCAATTGTTACATTACAATTGTATAAGGTATTGAAATGGCAGATTGAAAAAACAGACCATGTTCTCTTTCTTATTTCTCTGTGACTTCTCTTTCCTGCTTGTAGACTGCAGATCTTTGTTTTTCTTCATGTGCAGGTGTCTCAATCATCAGTACTAACCAAATAGTAAACAGCAAGTTTCACATAGCTACAATACCTAAATTATCCCAAAGTAGCTAAATTATTCATTCAGATAATGTCCACAGATAAATTTGCATATGCTGACTATGCAATCAATAGTAAGAGAACATGGCTCATGAAAAGTAGTAAATACAGTCATGTAGATAACTACACATGCTATATGTTTACAAAACTGTTTGTTGACATATTTTGAGGGTAACTTATGCAGCAATGTGTAGAAAAAATTAGGTCTGTGAGAAATCTATGCACTTGGCTTTTGTGTTGGTGATAACTTTGTTTCCAAACAGTTGTGTTTTGTTTTGGCAAATCCATATCATCTTTTTATGTCAATTCTTATTCCCCACAGCTCAAGTGCTTCTGAGGTGCCACAATATAGAACCTCATTAATCTTTTCACTTTTCATTGTTGGTAGACAGCAATTGCTCCCTGTCCTATCAATTACAAAGAAAAGAAAAAGTCTATTAGAGAGACAAATTCACGCAGATATAAACATACAGTACTATGGACACAGTAGTCACATTTCTATTATGATATTTAAAAACCTATTACCTGTTCACATGTGACATACATAATACCAGTGTACTAGATACAAGGAATCCCTGCTGAATCTTACCTTTTTTTCTTTTCCGGATAAGCATGCTTCTTATAAATGAAAGGAAAAAACCCACCCAGGTTCCAACTTTGGTTTGTTGCATAATATTCTTTAATGGCTATCAATGGAAGAAAAAATCCATCTACTCATTTCATAGAATCATAGAATGTATTGGGTTGGAAGGCACCTTTGGAGGTCATCTAGTCCAACCCCCCTGCAGTAAGCAGGGTCATCTTCACTACATCAGATTGCTCAGAGCCCCATCAAGCCCCATCAAGCCCCATCACCTTGAATATCTCCAGGGATGGGGCCTCCACCACCTCTCTGGGAAACTTGTTACAGTGATCTACCAGCCTCATACTGAAGATTTTTTTCCTAATATCCAACCAAAATCTCCCCTTTTTGAGTTTAAAACCATTACCCCTTGTCCTATTGCTACATGCCCTCATGAACAATTCTTCCCCAGCTTTCTTATAGACACCTTTCAGGTATTTCTAGCCAAAATATTCTGTTGCATATAGCTGAACGCTGGAAGTGGATGTCACATTCAGCTTGGCACTGCAAACCTAAAACACATCATCATTCAGTCAAAGCCTTGACAGGAAAGCTCAGCAGAGCTGACACTGGTGGCACACTGCAGCACAACCCTTCTCACCTCTGTCTCGGAAGACCAGCAGGATCCAATCACAGTCACTCCACCTTTGTAGTGTTACAACTGAGCAGAAGCCAGCAGCTATGACTCACCTTTCTCCAAAACAACCTAACATATTTTGCATTTCCTCACACCAAAATGGTCCCAAAATTCCCAACTCTCTGTATTTCAGACATTACTCTTCAAGAAAATGATCTGAGTGAGCAGCAAGTTTAAGCACAGCACCAGGTTCTCGTCTAGGCTTGCTCTGGAATAAATATGACCAAAATTAATGCTTGATTTTAAAATAGTCCATGTATTCACATATATCAAAAGTATTCTGTAATAAAATAGGTCAAAGGCCTCTGTTCTTTGATTTTCTTCTGGTTTGGTTTTAATTTTGTTCTAACCTTAATAAAAATATTTTGAAATGTCAATAACAGTTTTTTAATTGTACATTCTTCATATGGTTTCAAGTAACATATCAGGTATTTATATTTTAATTCAAGCCTGTAGCATTAGATATCCAATAGTAGCTTCATTTCACATACATATTTATATGGAATAGTAGAATCACAGAATTGCTTTCGTTGGAAAAGACCTTTAAGACCATTAAGTCCAACCATTAACCGAGCACTGCCAAGTCCAACCACTACAGTGTCCCTAAGCACCACATCTACACATCTTTTAAATGCCTCCAGGACTGGTAACTCAACTACTTCCCCTGGGCAGCCTGTTCCAATGACTGACAACCTTTTCAGGGTTTCCTAATACCCAATCTAAACCTCTCCTGGTGCAACTTGAAGCCATTTCCTCATCTTATTGCTTCTTACTCGGGAGAAGAGACCAACCCCCACCTTACTACAACCTCCTTTTAGGGAGTTGCAGAGAGTGAGCGTCCTCTTCTCCAGGTTAAACTATTCCGGTTCTTTCAGCCACTCCTCCTAAGACTTGAGCTCTAGACCATTCAGCGGCTTCATTACCCTGGACCTGATCCAGCACCTCAATGTATGTTTTGTAGTNTGATCCAGCACCTCAATGTATTTTTTGTAGTGAAGAGTCCAAAACTGAACACAGTACTTGAGGTGCAGCCTCACCATCATTGATGGTGACAGAGGGACAATCACTTCCCTAGTCCTGCTGGCCACACTATTCCTGACACAAGCCAGGATGCTGTTGGCTCATGCTCACACTGCCTGGGCACACTGCTGGCTCATGTTCAGCCCCAACAGCCCCAGGTTCCTTTCTGCCAGGCAGCTTTCCAAACACTCTACCCCAAGTCTGTAGCACTGCACGGGGTTGTTCTGACCCAGATAAAGGACCCAACACTTGGCCTTGTTGAATCTCATACAGTTGACCTTGGCCCATCAATGTGGCCTGTCCAGATCCCTCTGCAGAGCCTTCCTACCCTCCATCAGATTGGCATTCCCACACAACTTGGTGTCATCTGCAGACTTTCTGAGGGTGCACTCAATCTCTTCATCCAGATCATTGATAAAGATATTAAGCAGAATTGACTTCAGTACTGAGCTAAATAATTTTAACCAACAAGAATCTGTTGCCAAATCCAGAACCCCAAATGAGTTTTAGTCAAGTTATCACAGAAAGTTAACAACTAAAATTGAATGATAAGCCAACAGTGTAGAGATTCAGACTGAAGATGTCTTAATTGTCAAATCCATAACCCCAAATGAGTTTTAGTCATCTCAGAAAGTTAACAACTAAAATTGAATGATAAGCCAACAGTGTAGAGATTCAGACTGAAGATGTCTTAATTGTGTCTTCATTCTCCAGCCTCAGCACTGCTCCAAAAATCCTGATGGGAACAGTCATACAAGACAAAACAGATCCCTGTTTTCACTTGCTGATAAGATGTGGAGAACTTTTTTCATTCCTACCCAAGAGCTCAGCTCCTCTCCAGCTCCACACTCTGGAGCACACTTCCCACAGGGTCTGAACAACAGTGCAACTATATGCACAGCAGCAGCCTCTGAAAAGGTAAGTACATGTAACAGCATCACGGTGCATAAGAGAAGGCTTGAAGCTGCACATGCTAGTAAGTCAGAAGATGATAAAAAGACATGGGAAAAGAGAGATAAAGAGCATTCCACCCCTGATATGATGCAGCACTTCAGACCCACAAAAATCCACCAAACACAACAGGCATCAACCTGTAGTCAAATTTATAATGTCTGAGGCACCTGCAAGCAGGTTCTGGTTTAGATTTGTTTCACATTCAAAGCACCTTCTAACTGGTTTGGTTTTGTTTTGCTTAGGGAGACAGGAGATATTTTCCTGAACTTATCAGATAGAATTCAGCTAAATCTCTTGATATACACATGCAGATGCAAAAAGCAAAAGGGCATGTTCTCTGACAAGAAATGGAACTGGCTCAGGTTTTGTCCTAAGAGCTTAAGCAATTGTTATTACTATTTTAAAAAATAAATAAATAGTGGAAATTTCAAGTTTAGCTGCAGGATTCCTAATGCAATATTTTAATTCTCCTTGAAAATTCATCAATTCCCCTCAAAAATATTTTATCATAACTACAAGGACGTAATAAGGTAGTCTTGCTAAATTAAAGAATTACAATTGTTCAAACTTTTGTTATGAATGCAGTGTACTGTCATCATTACAAATTCATTTGGTCAGAAAATACAGTTGAAATTGGCTTATAGAGTAGATCTATATGGATCCCACATGGATGCATTCTTGTGTGACCTACTCTAGGTGATCCTGCTTTGGCAGGGTGGTTGGACTGGATGATCTTTTGATGTCCCTTCCAGCTCCTAGCAATCTGTGACTGATTCACATAAAATCATATTCAACAGGAATTAATCTTCCCTAGTGGGGAATAAGTGGGTGCTAATTCAATTCAGTATTAGACTTCAGCTCACAATATGAGGATTAATATTTGATCTGTGCATTTCAATCTGTACTGGATGTCAAATTTACCTCAGAACCTCTGACTGAAAGTACAAATCAATTATTTATACTACATCATCTTGTACAAAACTGGTGCCTTCTATAGAGCAGCTGTGCATATGCCTAATGGTAGAAACATAACACCTCATGTCTTCAGAGCATCCAGGGATTAAACAGGCAAAGAAAATATCTTGAGAGTGCTGATAGTATCAAGATGGGAATCTAAGGAATAAAAGGAGCTCTTCAATTAAGTTTTTCCCGTAATAATTTTAGTGTAGAGACTAACACAGGCAAAAAACTTGGACAGAACACTCCATCCATTTTCCAGTTGCAGAAATACCTCTTCAAAACATTTTTGTAGTGATTTCCATGTAATGATTCACAATACGCAGTAACTAAAACCTCCATTCCTTGACGATACTGAGATGACTGAGGTGTCATCACAGTAAAGCTAGTGATTTCAGAGTTATTTAAGCACTGAAAGACTTCCTCTCCAGTAGATCCATATTTCTTTTTTTAGTATTATTTCTACTTGGTATATTTTAGTTAGACTAACATGTCTAGCATTACACTTCTTAAGGAGTCTCAGTTTTCACAAAAACAGTCTTGACTATGTCTCACACTCAGAGATAAAGTTGTGGTGGTTCAGGCCCAGGCAGCGGCTGAGCACCACATGCCGCTTGCTCATCCCTCCATCAGAGAAGAAACAGACAGATCCCCTGTGGGTTTGGGATAAGGACAGTCACTGACAACACCACGAAATGGCAACAATAACAGAGCCCAGGCAGAATTTTCACACACACTCACACAAACAAACAGAAATACACACACACAATGATAACACTGAGCACTTTACTGATCCAATGGTAACACTGACCACTGCACCCATGTATGACCAACCCAATGCCCATCTGCACTCAAACTGCCCCAGAGCCCCAGAACTGCTCCTCCCCAACCAGCCCCTTTCACCAGGCCTAATGTCAGTGGTGTGGAAAATAGCCCCATCGAATTTATCACCTGTGCTGGCTGCCTGGGGTAGTTAACTCTGTCCTGTCCAGAACCAGGGCAGGTAAAAACTCTGATTTTGAATCTGGGATTCAGAATTGTCCATAGGACACAGAACTTGTCCTTATTTTTTAAATTTTTCACCTTGCTGTCATCAGAAAAGGAACAAGTAGTCATCAGACACAGACCTGATGAATTTCTCCGAGACAAGGAAACTTCCCCAATTAATCTGTTACCAAGTCTACTCAACAAAGACCTCCTCCAGACTCTATTCCTTTCAGGCTGCTACATGACTTCAACATGCCTCTCAGAAGACATGAAGTGAAGCTTTTGGAGACCTGTTCTCACTTACTTCTCAGCTTATCTCCCCTGTAATAAACAAGACAACTCATTTTGCTCTACTGTCCTGAAGTTCAGTTCTAGACCAACTGGGAGGGACAACGCAGAAGCAGGACCAGTTTCTTGGGCAATACGATTTTCAGGTTGCTTGCTATTTCCAGGCAGATCCACATTTGTTGACAATAAAGCGAATTAGAGAGGAAACAAGGCATGTATGAGTCAGAAAATAGGTCATAGATGAAAACATCTTGAAGCTATTAATACCTAATGCTGCCATTTAATAAAGAAGCTGGTGCTAGCCATACAGCGACATTTAGATCTTCTTGAAAAGGCAATCATGGCCTAGGTAATTTTCCTAAATGCTTTGGAAAAGAAAAGCACAGGTACAGACATAATTTAATATTTGTTTATGTAATTATTTTTGTTCTGAAATGCATCTCTCCTACTGAAGAGTAAGATCTTCAATGCTTTGCTGAAATGAAACCAGCAAAATCCTTCATCTTAAGTAAGGAATACAATGAACTGAGGGTCACAGCCCAGATTCCATTGTCAGAAGTAAATTAGAGAACATTAGAAACTGGTGCATTACCTTCCTGCTTACGTGTAGTCATTCCTTATCTACTTATGAAGTAAATAAATGCAAGGTAACTGAACATACAAGTCCATATGAGGACTGAAGTGGAAATATATTTATGCTTTATTTTTTCTGAGAAAAATGCTAGCTATGTATGTTTAACAAGCTTGTAAACCATATTTGTTCCACTTCGGATACTGTGTTTAATTTGAAACTGTAGTTTCAAAAATCACACTCACTGAGCACCTACTCAGTATTTTGGATTTCACTCTTGCTCATACGTAGCCTGAGTATTCTTTCTTAATCAAGCCTGCTCTGAAAACAGTCTTGTTGATTTTCCACATGTGATTTTCAATAGCACTCTTCAGTATAACAATTGGGTACTTCACAGACACCAACTGATGTTTATTCATGTGCATCCTGTGTGGTAAAGTGGTAATATCTTCATCAGACACGTGAGGACATTGGGCAGAGAGAGAGAAAGATGCACTCAAAATTAGTTCCCATATGCTTCAGCTTTGTGAAGGCTGACATTACAATCTTACTGATATAACTTTATTATATTTTCTGTATGCTCATGAAAAATACCAAGGCTTTAAGGAAATTAAACAATCAAAACCCAAAACAGGATCTCATTGAGTCTTTCTGAGTGGTAGTTGGTGTTTGAGGAGCAATGAAAGCTCATACCTACAGCACTGACCTCTGCCACTTGGTCTATTGAAGGAACCAACAGCCAGGCTAATCCATTACCTCCTGGGTAAATCTGTAATACACAGCAATAAAACGCAAGAGTTGCACATAAATATTAGGAGAAAAATTGTTCTACATAGGCCCAGCTCTGTATTTATTCCCTGTTTGCCCCTGTAAGACTTTTTATTTACCCATGCTCTGCAGCATGCACTTCCTTTGTTTCAGTCCTCTTTGCAGCCCCTCTCTGTAGACCAAGTCTCAGTCCCTGAGTACCTTTAAATTCCAACTCAGTCTGGAGTTTCTTCTTCAACTTTACTTTTCCGGTCCACCCCAAACTCATCCAGGTCTTATACAATATCCTACTAGAGCAATCCCTCTGTTCTTCATACAAGTTCCATCAGCCAGTCCACCACAGCCTGCTGCAGCATCCTCACCAGATATTCCAAGTTTCTACCTTACCAGACCCACCAGATTTCTTCACTGACCCAATTCTGTTCTTCAGCAAGACCACCTTTATTTGCCCCTTGTCCCATATTCCAGCCTGCAACTTAAGAGTTTTTTATCTCATTTTACTGGTGTGACTCCTGCCAAACCCTTCAGAACTAACACAGATGAAATGGAAGAACACTCAAAGCAGGAGACCAGTGTAGTAGCCAATTTGGTGAAATATAGACAGCACAGAAAAACTGTAAGATGGGTGGGAAATGACTGAACTGAATTTTCAACAGGTTTTTATCAGCAGTAGAATATTGACCAGGTACTAGTAGTATTCCTGTGCAATCAATACTGAAGTATGTGATTAACAATAAGGATGAGGGAACAAACTGCACCCCTAGCAGGTTAATGAACATTGCCAAACTGGAGAGAGATGGGAGTGCACAGAGTGGTCGATGTGCTGCAAAGCAAAGGTGCCAATCAGAAGGACCTCAACAGGCTGGAGAAGTGGCCCAGCAGGAAGCTCACAAAGTTCAACATGGGAAAATAGAGAGCCACGTGCTTGGGATGGAATAACCCCCTTCAGAAATACAGAAGGGGCTGGAAAGCAGCTCTGCAGAGAATGACCTGCACGTCCTGGTAGACAAGTTGAACAGGAGTCAGCAGTGTGCCCTGGCACCAAGCAAAGCCAAACACATATTAATATATGGCTATATTTATATAGACATAGACAGGAGGCTGAGAGTAGAGTTTGCCCCCCTCATTTGGCACTTGCAGGACTGCTTCCAGCTGGGGGCTTCCAAGATTAAAATCATTTTGACAAACGGAAGCAAGTCCAGTGGGCAGCCACCAAGGATGAGGAGGGGGATGGAATAAACAATGTATGAGGAGATGCTGAGAGATCTGAATTTGTTTATTCTTCTAAAGAGAAGGCTAAGGCTGGATTTTATTGCTGTCTTTAACTATATAATGTGAGACTTTAAAGGAGCCATGCCCTTTTTGGAGGCACACGGTGAAAGAACAGGAGAGATTTGGCACAGCTTTGAGCAAAGAATATTGTGATTATACATTAGGAAAAAGTTTTTCACAGTGAGAGTGGTTCAACACTGTAGCAGCTTGTCCTATGTGGATGTGGAGTCTTCTTTCCTTGATACAGATTCACAGAATCGTGGGGGTTGGAAGGGACCTCCACAGGTCATCGAGTCCAACCCCCCTGCCAAAGCAGGTTCCTTAGGACAGGTCGCACAGGGAGTCGCCCAGACAGGTCTTGAATATCTCCAGAGACGGAGACTCCACAACACCCCTGGGCAGCCTGTGCCAGTGCTCTGTCACCCTCACTGTGAAAAAGTTCTACAAAACTCAACTGGATAAGGGCCTGAGCAAACCAATCTAACTTTGAAGCTAGCTCTGCTTTGTGCAGAACGTTGACCAGATAATCTCCAGAGGCCCCTTCAAACCTGTGCTACTCTGTGAGCAACTTCCTCTCAGTAAGTTGCCTCAGCCCACAGAAATTATTGCAGAGCAAGTCATTTAGCTGTGAAATGAAGCAACCTCACAGGCTTTGTCAGAGAAGGATCCTTTTGCAATCAAGTCAAGAGGAGAGAGGATGGAGCATGTGTGAAACATGAAATTTCATCTAATTTAGTTAATAAAGGCACACAAATTCTCACTGTGAATAGTGAGAAGCTTCAAGAGTTTGTAACTTAAATCTGAGTAGGTTTTCTGGGGAAAATCAAAACAAAACTAAACTTGACTTGACAGCATTCCCACACTACCGAGTATCAGAACTATATATATAAAATACAAAGGTGTCTAGCCTCTCCAATGAAAAAGTTGGGGGTTTTTTGCATGAGTACAGCAAATTTTTCTTTTCCTTTCATGATACCTGGAAAATTGAGCCCTTTTTTTGTCAAAAATTTTTTAAAAATAATTACCTGAGACAATCATCTACCACTGAAATGAGGAGCCAAAGCTGGACAACATAAGTAACCAAAAAAGAGCGGAACCTGTGCAGACTTAATAATAAGCAGTGCTACTAGAATTGTCTGTAAATAAAGTGAAGTTTTGCTTCGGGGTATTTAAAAATTTCTCTGCAGCATCAAAGTTATTTCCACTTCGTTTGAGTTAGTTATTGATTGTGATAGTAATAGCACCTTCACTTTTCTATGTGCAACTTGCTTTAGCAATGCTTGCCTTCCTAAAATGAAATTTGCCCAGCAGATATTCCTAATACCTGCCTCTTAGCATTGCACTGGTTCTGAAATTGGCACTATTAAAACCTTCAGCTATGTTATTTTATATGGGGTTCTATCTCACCACCCTCCTCCACTAAGCTAATCAGAATGCTCTCAGATTTTTAATATGCTACTGAACCACCATGTCCAGGATTTGCATGCTTTATCTCTTACTGATACCCTTGTAGATAAAAATTAGGATTGTATTTCTCATAGCAAATAATCCAAACCATGCCAAATTATTGCAAGGTAATAAACATGCTGTCTCATATGTTGGCAACATACACATTTTTCCTTGCTTGTATTTATTAATTTGGCTGAAGGAGAATCATTTTACGGAAGAATGGAAGCATAGAAATCTGTTCTTTGACATATTAGCACCACAAAGCTATCTAGATTTGGTGCACGCTCCCAGCCATAGTATTCATTGCCACCACTACAGTTTCCTGGATGCAAGGATTTTGTAAAACATAATTTGAAATGGGGATCTTACTGTCAAGTTCAAGTTGTAACTAATAACCAAAGCAGAGAACACTCATTTAAAGCAATTTTCTTTAGACACTAGCTGATACAAGTTACTGAAAAATAACTAGATGCTGCCTGATCAGCAAAAAAAATGTTTTAAGAATACTTACTAGCTTTGCAAACTGAAACACAGATGACAAGGTATTATGTCAGATATTATTTTTACCAAAGATCAGATTTTTTTTATAGTACCAGTCCTCAATAGTAAAATGAAATGACAATTTTTAGAGTTAACACCTTCTAAACTTCCATCTGTTTACAGAACAACTTGAAGAGAACAAGAAAGTAAGCGTCTACAAACTAGAATGTTGTTCATGAGTTTATGAATGAATAGATCTTGTCTCAAAAACCTGAACTACTTTAAAGTGAAGAAAAAAAAATAAAAAGGGAAATAATAGAAAAAAAACAGTAGGTATTATATACTCCCATTTTAACAGGGCTGTGTGGACAGCATATTATGAGTTTCCCCCATCTTTTGATTTAAGATTTAGGGCATAAATTTTATGCCACATCATCTTCTGCAGTTGCTGTTTTCTACTTTTGTTTAGCATGAGCTGAGTCTTTTCCTGTATTACAGTACATTTCATTTCCCTTTCTTCCTAGCTTTGACACTCACTTTGTAGCACCCTAGAAAGTTTTCCATAGTCACGTCTTAGCAGCACATATTAGTGCTGAAGTGGGCTGTGGCAATCAAAGCAGTGTTTCTGCATGATAGCAAGTAATAAAACAAGAGGGAGGGAAGACTGGACGTAGCAATGAAATTGGACATTTGCACCACAGATTGATGAGATGCTGAAAAACTCTTTGAAGGAGGCATACAGCTTTTCCCTAGAAAATTTTGATCAAGATAGAAAAATATACTGCTTGCTCACTTAGTTTATGATTGGGAAGTGAAATGTGTGGGCATTAAAGGCAGCCCAGTGCTGCCTAGATGCTCATTGGTGTGTCATAGTTATTCTAAACAGGTGCTGCTGCCTGGGTCCTGGGGAGGTAGGTTTCGACAATTGGCAGCGCTGTGAGAGAGAAGACCATGGAAACAGAATGTGACATATTCCTCCCATGTTGTCTGCCCTGGGATGGACTGTCCTCTTGAACAGCCATTGTAGAGTGAAATTCCACCCACTGGACATGAAGTGGTTACATGCACAGCTGTTCACAGTTACTCATCAAGTGTTAAGGCATCCTCTTAGTTACTTCCGATTTTCGACATTTACGGTTATTTTTTACTTTTCCTAATGGATTCCACACAGTAAGGGAAAATGAGTCATCTCTTCTTATTTATATAGATGCTGGCTGTTGTGCCATTGCTTAAGACTGTTACTGCAATGGCTGGAAGACCACTGGAATTGTTATGTACATCTATCAAATCAGGTTTATGTTTAGGACAGTCATATTTAATCTCCATGTTTTCTGAGGCCTGTGCTTCCTTTTTCTAGTAAAAGGTTAAGGGTCACTCCAAAATCCAATATTGTTATCAATACTGTGTCAAGAAAGATTTTCCTGCAGATCTGTGACCTTCTTATCTCTAACAGGTATCACTGTAAGCATGTGGTAATTTGAATCTGGCAAGCCACATCTCACATGTTTGTAGTCTTGCACGGGAAGGAAAAATATCTTGAGTCCAATACTGTAAGAACCCTCCCAGCAACTGGAATCTGAATTTGGCAGAAAAGCAGAAATGCCTTGCCTTGCCCAGTGTCACATTGATCAGGGTTCCTAATGAGCTGTGGTAAAGGCTGACCTTTTGCAGTTCACTTGAAAGGCCCCCCCCAATACATAGGGATACATAGGGATAGTTCACAAGCTCAGATGTGACTCCTCTCTGTACAGCCAGTTTTACAAACAGCCCCTGTAATGGGTGCAACACTTTAATGAGAATGTTGAAGGGCAGGAGATTACATCTCCTCTGTAATCTCAGTTCTGATGCCTGAACAGATAACAGAAAACTCCCTGCAGACAGATCAGGGAGCTCATGATTAGTTTCAGTGTTTCATTGTCAACAATATCAAATTACCGAAATTATCAAAATCTCAGTTTGTTGGAAGAAGTGGATGGGCTTCAGTTTCAGGACTCTTCTCTATGTTTGGAGCTATGCCTTAGCTCTGGTCAGACTCTCTTCTGGGTTTAATAAAGAATGCTGGCATTTGATGTCCGCTTTGCAATTGCTTAAGGAACTGGTGCCAGTAACTAATGCTTTCCCTATCAGAGCAGATATGGGCAGCAGTGTTTGTTGTTTCAATAGCCTCAGAGCAGGAGTGATCAAGGCCAATGACACAGAGTCAATTCCCCATCTTCCTCTCAAGGGACATAGTGCAGTGTCTATCTGAAGGGAGATTACAGATGGCAACAGCTTAGAAACAGGACACCTATGGGTGGAATTAATTTCATGTGACTTTGGACACCACTGGGCATCCATCTTCATCCTGAAGATATCTGTACCAGAACGAGTACAGCCAGATTTTATAGTACAGAAAGAGAAACCCACACTCACAGCCTAAATCATGTAGTCTATTCTAATCAGGTACCTTAGAGTCAATGTATGTGTTTCTGGGGGCAGTTTCTCACCGCACCTGCACAGACTAAGGAGGGAACCCATGTGAAGGTTTGAGGCTGCTGTCCATGCCACACACCATTTGAGGTGCTCTAAGTGATGACCCTCATCTACTTCAATGGTGGGTAATGGTGATCACCCACCATCTACTTCAAAAAGGTACTGCTACACAGTAGGTCCTGTGTCATATCCTCCAGAGCCTACATGGCCTCTCAAATGGCCCCAGATTCCTAAGGAGTTGAAAACTGAATAAAGACCTAGGTGTCAACAAGTAATCAGATGAACCCCAACCACACAGCCAGCCTGAACAACCATGGTTTTGACCACAAGTTTTATATCAACATGGAAAAGACTCAATATATGGAGCCCTACCTGGCCTTATGCAAAAAATACATCTGCTAAGCAAGTGAAGAAAGTCTTCTTCAATAAGAAAAGAACTTTGAAAAGAAAGCTCAGAGAGAGCAGGTAAGATCCATCTCCCTGCCGTGGCAGGAGAATAGTGAGGAAACATAAGAGCTCCTGTACCCCTTTCCACTGCTGCCTGACCTTTTCAGGAGCACAAGGAGGCATAGAACACACGTGCTCCTTGACAACATGGGTTGGACAACCCACTTCAGCACATTCTCTAGAGGAGAGCTGCAGAAGCAGCAAAGTTGATTTGCACAAGTCCCTCATAATTGCAATGTGCATCTCAGAACATTTAACAGATTTATCTTTACAACGTTTCCAGGAGATAGGGTAACTCCATGTTTTCCTATCTCTTTGATTACATTGCTGTAAAATTGTCACATATATCAGTACCAGCTCTGAAAACAAGAACACTCCAAGTGTTCAAGAAACTGCCTGAACACTCGAACTGTTCAAGAGAGGACCTCAAAACAGACTGATGCTTTAGAGAAAAAGAAACAACAAAAATCCCAAACCCAAACCCTATATTTCATAGTACTCCATGTTATGGATTACCTCATACTACATTAAAAAAAACCCAAAACCAAACCAAACCAACCAACCAAACAAAAACCCCACAAAAAACCCCAACAATTTTTCATCTTATATTAATTGAAAATTCCTTTAATTTTAAAATTTGGAAAAATCCTCTTTGCTTAGAAATCAATATGATAAGCTAGAAAAATTCATAGTGAATCAAACAAGGTAAAAAATACATATTAGCTATATTTTGGACTTAAGAATTAAGGCAGAAGAGGGATCGATCTACTTTTGTAATCTTTCTCAATTTTAGCAAGCATTAAAAATTAAGAGCTGTGATCATATTGGTTGCAATAGCAGGTTTAAAATGTTTCTGTATCAATTTCAGCGTGATAATTGGGACTAAAGTTAAATAAATACTCCATTATATTAACCTAAATCTGGAGCCTGAGGTTTTAGAAGATACAAAGTAGCCACTAAAACTGAGGGAGAAATTAATGTCTTTTTCACCTGATAATTGTGTGTACACTGATTTGCCCCAGCTCTATCACTCACTGCAGATTGACAGACAACTGTCAGACTACCATCATCAGGTAGCTGGTACATGCAGTCCTATTTTTAGATGAGTTTTGGCCAAATTTGGAAGCAGCACTAGACACAGGCTAGAGAGAGCCCTGAAATACAGGCACGATTTTATTTCAGATCTGACAAGTGCAAATTTAGTGGGATCACACTGGAGCATCACACACTGGAAAAACAGGGGAAAAAAAGATTAATTTTTGCTGTTGCATATAGGAATTTACTGAGGTAAATTAGTTACTGAAAGGCTTCTTGGCTTTTCCTTGAATGAACAAAAACCTGCCAAAAAGCACAAGGAAATAACCAGAAATGGACAGAACTCAAATTCAATTGTTAAGAGCAAAAGAAATCTTTCAATTAGTCTACCCTGTTATCCATGAGTACAGGATTTCCTGTAATAATAAACTACTAGTCAGAATTTAAGAAGAAAAGAAAAAAAAAAAGCCTACTATAAAAATGATCAAGAAAATAAAATATATGGTACACTTGATGAGATTTAAAAACATAACTAGTGCTATGCCTTCTCCCTTTTACTGGAAGATGCTGACACTGTAAGATAAGGCAAAGGTATTTTAGTTTGGCTCCCCATAAAAAAAACAGACGCAAGGTCAGACATAAAAGGGGCCAAGTTAGAGACAGCACAATTTTAATTAATTAAGCCCACTGTCTTTTCTCAAATTATGATGTCCCATGATTTAGAAACTCCAGAAAGGAGATGGGTATATTTTTGTATACTTCACAAAATCATTCTTTTGTCTGTGTATTTTTATGTTCTTCAGCTAGATATAGAGGTCTGACATTACCCTGCGATAAGAGACAAAGCCTTTTGGAAAAGGAAATGCAGTGTGAAAGAAATAACCCGTAACTTCACAGTTCATACACATGGAGCTCTATACGTGGCTATAGTCAGCATGATTTTGAACACTTAGTAACAAAACCAAATTACATTAGATGCTTTCTTTATCACAAATACTAAGTGTTGAGTTTTATGACTGAAGATTTTTAACATTTTATCTGAGTATTGACATAAGTTCCAACCTACAATTATTTATTGTCCTAACCACTCGTATCACAGAATGCATTATTTGTATCTCAAATCCATAGTATAATAGGATGATGCAATGCCAATATTTCAATCTTAAAGGCAAATTAGCACAACTGTATTACACAGAAAGGTAAATAAGAATTGTAGAAGAGTCTTTCTGGGTCTCAGGTTACATTAGTTATTATAGCAGCATGCAGCCATATTATAAACTGATCGTGATCCATTTTAAATTTTGTGAAGGCTTTTGCTTTGAGAACTTTTGTCTTCCCCACTCCTACAGGTAGGTTGCTCCATTTTGGTAGTTAGATCTTCCAGTCTCTAGCATCAATTTATTCACTGCCAGATTACACCACCCCATGCTCTCTTTCTCCCATAATCTAGTTGAAATCAATGAGATTAGCCAAATGAATAAAGCAAATTGGAAATCACAGAATCACAGAATCTTAGGGGTTGGAAGGGACCTCAAGAGATCATCATGTCCAACCCCCAAAATGTATGCATTATACATTTTTTTTAACTTGTTCTTAAAGACTGTTGTTAGATATTATTTCCCAGACACCAAACACATATTCAAAATATTCTCACAGACTACTGGTGATTGGATTTGTGTCAAATCACAAGAATAAAGACCTAATATTTATAAAGACCTAATATTTAATGTTGTGAGGATGGAAACTTTGTAAATACAACCTTGCAAAAATGTACATTAAAAAAAAAAAGAAAGCAATGCTTTTATCAATTTAATTCCAACAGTGCTATTCCAACAGTGCCTGTTAACAAAAGGTATTCATAGCAAGCACTTTGATACACATTTCTTATAACCACATAAAATGCGCTTTACAGAATTATGGCTGGAAGGGGCCATTAAATCATTTGTATAACACTATATGCAGATAAACTACCTGCATATCCAAGATCATAAATTTACCTAATTACTGCTGCATTAAGCCCCATCAACTGCATATGGCTAAAACACATCTCCAGGGGAGACACCCATCATTGATCAGAAATGTCAGGAAATGGGGAATCCAGCACTGGCCTTGCATGTTTCTTCTGGTAGTTAAACTAAAAAAGTATGTTAATTTTATTTTGAAAGATATTGCCTCACTGTTTAAAAGTAAAAATACATTATTTCCACAATCCAACTTCTATTTTCAGAAGATTCTTGGTTTTGATTCCTCCTGAAGTAAAATACCCTGACTACAGCACACTTTCTGCCTGTGTATTTCAATTTTAGAAACTCACTATTCCACTGTTTACATAAGTAGACACCTTACATGTGTGTAAGGTGACTTACACACTTTTCACCATAGCTTTGCACTGGATGTTTATGTAAAAAAATCCCAAAACACCAAACCCAGCCAAACA
>VZTU01016770.1:0-12874 GCA_013400835.1 Zapornia atra | reverse complement strand
ACTGAAGAACAACATAATCTAGGCTTTGATATTGGTTTATTTCTTTTCAGACCAATGGGCAGATCTTTAAACATTTTGCATACTCAGGCAGAGGTAACATAACTAAACACCAACAAAAAAACCCCAACACAGTAACATTTTTTGAATAAGTTTATCATTTCACTCTCTTTCCTTTTTAATTTTAAAAAATTTTTACACGGTAAGTCCTGTACAGATGCTCTGAATACATGCATTCAGTTTAATTACCTATACCCATATAAAGTGGATTTCCCACCAAAAATAATTCTTAGGGATACAACAGGTCAAAACCAGTATATTTGACTCACTCAACAATTTTGACCTGAGCCTGAAAATGAAGGTAAGACAGATCAAAAGACACTTCTATGAGGAAACAAAGAGGGGTTCAGCATCTGAACTCCCATAGAAGAGGTCCCTGTGGCTTTCACAAAGGGGTCAGAGAGAAAAAATTGTTGGTATTTTCTAATCACGTAGCTTCAGTGTGGGAATATATCATTGTTATTTCAAAGTTGGGAAAATCCGGGCACAGAGAGGACAATGTGATTCCTTCAAGGGCAGATAATGAGTCAGAGGTGGAACAACACAGAGTGATATTCAGATTTCCAGGCCAGAGTTGCAGATATTGGGTGCACTGACTCCCTTGCCAGTATCACATGATGAACATGCCTAATTATTTACCAGTTGTGGAATTTTTGCACTTCCAATAAAAGCTTCCAAAGACCCAGAGCCAGGCTCAGGCATCTCAATACCCAACTCCAGTTAATTGTTAATGAAATAAAAAGCTGTTTACACTGAGGCAAGAGTATATGAACACAGAAACACAGCTCTATGTTTAGGCAACTTTATGGCAAAACTGTGGTGCCATGTAGGTAGCAGGCTTTCAGTAGAGGTGGCAGTTGTGCTGAAGTGATAGGAAGTTGGGAGTTTAGGTTCTGAGAGCAGGACTTAAGGAGAGCTTGGGTCCTTAAATCCTTTGTAAAATTGAGCCCTTGAATCTCAATTTGTGCTTCTCTTTCTCTGTGTATCGATCTCTTCTGATTTGAATAGCAATTTAATAGCAGAATTTCTAATCCCACTCAGAGAATTCTTGAATATCTGGCTCCAGGAATCTCATCAGAAAGGAGTTTGTTGGATTGACAGCCTACACACTCTCCAGTGCTCTAATAGAAAAGATTTTTTTCCCTCTGCATAAGATGTTCAGTTGCTGAGATAGCAGCTTGGCAGCTTGAGAGTTGTAGGTGTGCACACAATGCAGTCAGTGATCCACTGCAAAATGTTATTTCTATCACTGCTTTCAGGGTCACATCCAATATTTTCTACATCTTTTTCTGATTTTAGATTGTCAGAAACTAGCAAGTACACAAGAGTTATTGATTTAATGGCACTGGTGACTGAGTCACCATAAATACACACCATCATGCTTGATAGACTGATAAAGCTTTTGGACACATCTTAGAGGGATGCATTCTCTTTTCACATGAGCCAGGTTTAGTAAACTGTAGTTTGTAATGGCATAATATGCACACAATTCTGTGCATTTGTGTAAACATGAGAAAAGACTCCTGTGCCTTGCAGTTCCAGTGCAAGGAACCTGTGTTGCCAGGCTAGTATTTCAGAAGTCTAAAAGTTGGCATTCTGGAGTGATGCTGAAGGGTCACAAAGCTGGATTTTGCACATGTGTTTGAAGAAATCTTTTTATTACAGTCACTAACACAGAGGTCAGTACTGAGGCATTCGGGAGCAGTAATGATGCCATACAGTTCAGACACCAAGAGAAGCACATTTTTCCTCATATTTCAGACCCAGAGGAGAAACCTGTGAAATGTAGCTTTTGGGGTTTTGTTTTGGGGTTTTATTTCCCCCTAACGTAACTGCAAATGCATGGCATCTTTGGTGCATTTCCCTATGTGCCACCCCTTCTGTGCAAGGCTGCTCCATCATTGCCTTACAGTGAAAGTTTTGCTGCTGCACCTGCATGCTGATAAACATGGCAGGTGGGTCCAGTTTTCCAGCACACGCAGAGAGGAGCCAGAAAACGGCCAACCAGGGAAAAAACACAAGCGTCTAAATCCAGGTTTGACTTCGGTTCTTTTCAGGCACATTGCAGGTTCTTAACATCTCATTCTTATCATTGTTACTGGGGCTTGGACAGAAAGCTATATACCAGTGGAGACAGGAGGACTGTGGTTATAGGTAAGGGAGGGTTATTCTACAAGCTGGGGGAGTATCCTTGCTACTTCCTTCAGTTGTGAAGAATTTTCAGGGAACAACCTTGGAGTTTCTGCCTCTCGGAAACCATGGCAACCAGTATTTGTTCTCGTAAAATAATTTCTTGTCTTGCAATGAGTGCCTCATCCAAGCTCTGAGGTAGAATCTCTCCATAAAGGAAAAAAAATATTGAAGAGAAAGCCTGAGTTGATTGTTCTGAATTGCTATCTCCTAAATAATGCACTGCAGTGTAGTTATCTGCTGCCAACTGAACAAGCTGCTGGATCATGGTTCATTCCTGTTTCTAGGTTAGCATAACTAAGCCTGAAATAAACACAGACATAGTTGGTGAATGCTGTTGATCTCCCTAATTAAAATCTGACAACTCTCAGGAAAAAACAGTCCAAGATTATCTGAGGCTTTTGTTGAGCCTTTCATGTTTGTGAATCAGTCACACAGGCATTTGCCTGTTCTTAAACATATTTTAAAGCCATTTGTGAGTTATCTGTTGCGCATAGAGTCAGTCTGTGTGATTCTGCCTGTAGCACCTTATGTATCTTTTGCTCATTCCATGGAAAATATCCCATTGTATGGCCATAAAATGGAAGATAAATGACTTTCATATATCTATACAGCTGAAAAAGTTTATAGGGGAAAAAACCCCCACAAACCACAAACAAACAAAAAAAAATTCTAAAAAAGATAAAGCTGCAGTACCAGCTGAGATTGTCCTTGCACCACAACATGGTTCACTTGTGGCCTCTCAGCAGTGAAAAAAAATGCACTAAAAAGACATGGACAAGCTTCCATACCTGCTTTAAGGTCATCTCTGACGTGGCTGGCATTTCATTTTACAGGAAGGCAGGTTGCTAAAGCAGTCAACTGTGGTCTACTCATCACAGCTTTATAGCTGCTCCCTTTAATCTGAAAAAAGGTGCAGATGCTGAAAATTGCATATTTTAAGTCTGGGTCCTAAGGAAATAAATCCTAAGGGAGATCCAGCTGGTTTTGCTAGTGTATAATCCCTGTTCTGCAGCAATTTTCAGCCTTTTGGAAGAATTGGAACACATCTGAATGAGGAGGTGGGAACCTTGAGGACCCTGATGATCTTACAGGTGTGCTGAGCACTGGAACTTGAGTAGAAAACAGACACCAATATTCCTTCCCCTACTGCTCTCTGCCCAATGGCTCTGCACATCCCAGCAGCAGATCATGAGGCAATGACCCCAACTTGCTCCTGAGAACCCAGCAGTTGTCTCCTCTGGCTCTACAGGGGGTCCCATAAATTCTTTAAGCTGTGCCAGGGTAGGTTCAGATTAGATGTTAGGAAAAAAATTTTCACTGAGAGAGTTGTCAGGGCCTGGAACAGGCTGCCCAGGTAGGTGGTTGAGTCACCTTTCCTGGATGGGTTTAAAAAAAGGGTAGGTGATGTGCTTAGAATAGGACAGGAACAGTTGGACTCAGTGATCTTAAAGGTCTTTGACAACACTGTGATTCTGTGAAGTCCGGAGTCTTCTCTGGCCCACTGCATGAGGCAAGGAGAAGATCCTGGGAACATACATCTAACTGCTGTTGCAGTGGCCCTTTAGATCATTTCATTTCACCTGACCTACCTTTCCTTGCAGCCTGTAACCTCCCTTGGGAAGCTAACCCACAACAGTTTTGCATGCCCACCTACTGCCTGCAGTCCCACCATCGCAGCAGCTTCTACAGCACCCTGTCCCAAGGTCTGACCCAGGGGGCACAGCCACTGGAGAGGGAACATGCAGGCAGGGCGGTCATCCCAACAGCACTAGGGAAGACCCTCTGCAGCCATTTCCCTCCATTGGGTCTCTCCTGGCCCTTCCTTTGGGGCTCAGCTGCCTTCCCTGGAGCCTGAGTCACCCTTTGTGCCCCCTGTCACCTGTGCACCAGACAGACTGCACAGGCAAGATTTATGTGTACTGTAGTATCCCCATAGTTAATGTCATTTGCTGCTTTCCTTTATCACAGACAAATATCTCTACATTAGAAGTAATTATCATTCATAGCGTTATTAGTAACAATTAAATGTCATACTTGAAAACAGGCAATATAAACTCTTATTTCATCATGAGGCTGCTTTCTTGTTGCTTGCAGCTTTAAATCACTTTGCCATGGACCGCAGCTAAGCCAGGATTTGGAGTCCTCCTATCAACACCAACACTCCTCACAACCCCACAAACAGCCTCAGGGAAGATGCAGCAAAGGCTCATTTTTAGGGGATCAGAACCTAGAGTGCTCCTGACCTCTGGCCAACATGGTGGCTGGGAGAGTGGCAGGTTAGAGTGAGACCTGCGTGTACCAGTTCAAGGCACTACTGCCGAAATTGTGGCAGTAGTGGGGCTGTGAGACGAGGGGGCATACCAGCTGCTTGAGGAGGCTTGCTTCAGCATGTGGTGGAGAAACAGTCCCATGCAGAGCTCTATGGTGGGAGAAAAAAGGAGCTCTCTGGGAACTCTGATTGCTCTTAGGTGCATTGGGACCACGGTAGGGTCCATCACAGACCCACAAAACTACCAGCAGCTGCGGTTTTGTGCAGGGAATGTTATTGCACCGATGCACACACACGGACTCAGTGTCCATACCATCCCAACCTCAAAGCCTGGGAGCCTGGAGACCAGAGCTTTCCCCAGCCCCAGACAAAGGGTTTTCCAGAGAGGTGCAGTGGTGCTGCAGCCAGACCTGTAGGAGCCCTATGTCTAATAGATCCCTAACCCTCTTGGGCCACAAGTATACATGGCCCAGATGTCTCTTTTGAAAAGAAATGCTTAGCAGACATGTACATTAGGTCCAAGACTAACTCTGCAGCCTTTCCCAACCAGCCACTAGGAAGTGGGAATTGAGACCTGAAAGCATTGCATGGAATTAGCCATGCATCTGCCATTAAAATCAATCCTCTGCACCTCTTTACACATCTCAATTTCCAGTTATCTGCCTCCGGAACACAAGGGAAGAAAAGAGAGGAAAGGAGGAAGGGGAGAATGAATCCAGAAAGTTGTCATATATACACCTTGTGACTACATGGCATTTCTTAATGATATTGGAAGAGGTTTACTTTATTCATCGTGACAAGATCTTCAGATTATTTTAGTTCAGGTTCATTTCTAAGTGTCTAAGTGAACAGAAGTATGACACAGGAATTAGGGAAGAAAAAAAAGGATCTACTTGTTTTGTATTATACTGCTGGACTCAGGTACAAAACTTAACTCAGGTCCTAAATACATGCATTTTTCACGAGATTAAAAAGAAATGCAAATGTCTATTTTCTGTTATTATAAACTTAGGGTTTGTGTAGAGGGTTTTTTTTTTGAGCCTTAGCCCAGGTGATGACTTCAGTGCTTTCCATGCAGCATGTGTGCGAGAGACTTGCACCAACAAACAAACCAACACCTGAAAATCTGTGATTGCTCACTTCTGGATATTGCCACCTTCAGAAATCAGAACCTGCAATGCATGGTGTGGTCGTGAGCTAGCATGCGTGGGTGGGGGCGGTGGTCACAAGTGATGTATGTTGAGAAAGAAAGAAGCTAGAATGATAAAACAAAAACAGTTTTTAAAGTTGCAGTGGAAAAAAAGTTAAGTCCATGAAGCAGATGTTTAAATGTTTCTGTGTATGCTCCCAGGTTTTTTTTCCAGCAGAATGTTTAATATGCCAGACACCAAAAATCTGAGGTACCTGTTGGTGTTAGGAAATGATACCAAAGAAAAGAATCATATCACAAAACAAATACCGATCGCAAAGCAATCACAAAAAAAAAAAAAAAACCCATAACAAACCAACAAGGTAATTCCTAGCTTTGTTCCCCAGTCCCTTTACACCTGTTTCTTATGGAGGTAGATCGGAGTGGTTGACTTGCCCTTTAGCCCCCATTTGGCTCCCAGAGCAAGGGAGGTCTAACAATGTATCTCTCTAGGAAGAAAAATGGGTTCTGAAAGTTAATTGAGGGTAAGTTAATTGAGTGCCGCAAACTGAGAGACTGAGAACAAACACAGGAAGAGAGGAGGAAAGATGTTGCAAGAGGCAGATTTCCATGGGCTAGGGCAACAGGGAAAACAAGGGGAAAGAGGTGGCCACTACAAACAAAGGAGTGAGAGGAATCAGGCTGCTGAGTGGGCACTGCAGCTGCTCATCTTTACCTTTATTCCCAGTCCCAACATTTCACTATTCATATGACTGTGCTTATTTGTTAAGCTGAAACCTGAAAAATTCCCTTTTGTGCCAGTTTTCATTCTAGCCTAAACAAAAGTATTTGATTCTGTAGCCAGTGTATCAAAGGCAGAGGAACCAGTTCAAGGGTGAGCAGAGCAGCAGAGAAGCAAGGTCTCTTTTCTAAGCACTAAGGACAAAGGATCCAGTGCACTGCTTCCTCACATCTCTGTCTGTTTTTCAGGTTTTGAAGCAGAGGTGGTGGGGCTGTTCCCTTTGCTGGGAACCCTCCCACTTCATGTGTCACCTTTAGTATTTACCAAGCAGCAGCATCCAGGTGGTTAGGACATTAGCCACAGAGAAATAACATGAAGATTTTCATCCCAGCTCCACCAATATCTTAGTGATTTTATCAACAGGATTTCTGTAGCAGTCCCTGAGATCAGAGGGAAGTGCTGGACCCTGGTCTCACACACCTTAGGCAGGTGCAGCCCTCGATAGGAGAAACTGTTTAATTAGTGACATGTCTGTTGCCCACCACCCTGGGCCTGACCTTTACATGAAAACAGTATTGAGTACATTGTTCAATGAAGAAAGCAGTTCCTCAAACCCCACAGCTCAGGAGAATGGCTCTAACAGCTATAGCAGCACTGAGAAGGCTGTGAAACAAAAACAGGGTGGAAGTTGTTCTGTGTTTCTAAGCATTTTAGTAGTAGGCCTGCCAAAAGACAGCACCAAAGTACAGAGTGAGTACGGCAGCTGCCAAACAGGGTTTGTGCTGGGGGAGAGAGTGAGAGAGCAGAGATGTCACAGTAAGTGCTGCCCTCAAAAACAGTAAGCGGGTAGAGAGACAGTTTCATTGGCACAACACGTTACTAACCACTCATGACCAGCAGAGCTTCAAGATGCACAAATGCTTGGAATAATTAGGTCATCTCTGTCTAGATGCAAAGACAGTTAGACTGGGTTTTGCCATGCTCTAGCTTTCATCAGGAAGCTGTTGCCGTCGCAGCACCGGAGCTTAGGAGAGGACTATAAAAGAGGGTACTAAAGCTACCTTATTGCCAACAAACTGAACAGGACATAGGTGCTGTCTGCACCTAAAAACTCCCTTTGGTCCCTGAGGATTGCTTGCATAGGCAAGTGTTTGACTGCAGAGGAGTAAGCAGGGGAGATCAAATGTACCTCTCCTGTTTAAACAAAATTGTCTATATGGCAGAACATGTATGTCCATGCAACATAGCATGTTTTCAAACCAAAGCTCACTCTGAAGGATTTCTGTGGGCAGGAAAGGACTCTGGGATGGCAGTCTGAATGTTAAGTAGCTTCACCATCTCCACAATATCAAAACATCACCTTATGGTCAAAGAGGATTCTTTGATTAATATAATTATCACTATTTGCCCTGGTATGTGTCAGACCCAAGTTTTCACTGACTCCTGTTAGCACAAAGAAGGGAAAGAGTGCTTCTGGCATCAGAACTATACAAGCATGACAGCAGCAGGCATGCAGGGAGAAGCTCCCTGCATTGCTGTCTGACAGACTGCAGGTGTATGTGAAGTATTATGGTCACTCAGTCTTGCAAAGGTCAGTTTTTCAGCATCAATAAGAAATATACTGCTAGAGGAAAGTGACAGAGCGTTTTCTGTAGAGATTTCAAAACCTGATGGTGGCAATTTGTTTCACAGTTGCATCACCAGGTTCCAGACAGTTGCATCAGTGTCCTCACACCAGAAAAATCAAAGCAGTAACCCGTTCCTGTAGCACTATTCTTGTTTTGTGTTCACAATGTAACAAAGAACCTCACTAGCAAGAGCATGGGAAACTAATCTGGTTGGGTTTTGTTTCGAATAGGAGATTTGCAGGTCCCTGTGACAGGAAAGAGAAAAAAGCTTCCCTTGGTGTAAGAACAAAGACTGTGATAAATAAGTTCTTGAAATTGGCTGCATTCTTATAATGAATCAAATATTTACTCAAGCAACTCTGTTTCCTTCTTTGGTGCACATTACAGGCCACACCATTTATTTTTCATTTGATTTAAAGTGAAATACAGAGAGGCTTGCTAATTAGCAGTAGCACAAAACTACAGTGCAAGCCAGTCACATGCTCTGACTCAGCTGGCCCTGTGCGCAGCCAGGAGTTGGACTTGATGATCCTTATGGGTCCCTTACAACTCAGGGTATTCTGTGATTCTATGATTCTAAGTGGAATCTAGATATTTGGTAAGAAAAAAAAGGACATTTTTTTTCCACATTGGCATTCAGAGATTTTATCCCCACATCTAGGAGTTCTTTTAGCTTATGATGCAAATTATTCTGAAGAAACCTCAGTGCTAACGGAACTGTGGTCCTATCCAAAATTATTATATTTTAGCCCTTAGCATTTTAAACATTCTCTACGATTGCCGTAATTTTTTTCTTGCCTGCCACAACAATATCAGTAAAGACCTTAGAGCCAAATATAGTGGCTTATACTACAAACATAAATAGATCAATAAAACGTCACAGAAAAATAACAACTCACAAAACAGCAGTTACTGAAACAATACTAGTTGATTATCTAAGTATTCACTTACTTCCTACATTCAATCTCTCTGTATCCAGTAATTTATGAAGAAAGCCATCGTATTTTAATATACACTATGTTTATTGTAGACACCACAGGATTTCTAATATCATAAGACCTCCTAGCAGCTTTCAGCTGTGGAAGCAAGGAGTGTAGCCATGCCAAGGACATTACATCATACACAGGCCCTGGTCAGCCAGTACCTTATGAGAAAGTTGTGGAAAATATTAGATTTTTATATTGTAACTCACAACAGCATACCACTACCTCAGGAAACAAAATATGACAGCAGTTGACAGGAATATACCATATTTCTGGACGACAACTGAAGGATGTCACCCTGCCAGGGACAGGACAACAAATGGGGCTTAACAATGTTAAGTGCTGAAAATTAATTAGAAGCAGTGCTTCCAGGATATGGATTTCACTCTCATCTAAAAGGTAGCACATACTATGTGCCTATGTGTTCCCTGTCCCACTATTGTTTCAGGAAAAAACCTCACTTTGTTTCTCCTCATGATATTAGATATTTCCTGGGATAAACTCTGCTGTTGCCCAGGTGGCCAACAGCATCCTGCCTTTTAACAGGAAGAGTGTGGCTAGCAGGAGTAGAAAAATGACTGTCCTCTTGTACATCCTCCCCCCCTGGTGAGGCCACAGTGTTCAGTTTGGGCCCTTCACTACCAGAAGGACATTGAGGTCCAGAGAAAGGCAACAAAGCAGGTGAAAGTTCTAGAGCACAAGTCTTATGAGGAATGGCTGAGGGAACCAGGGTTGTTTAGCCTGGAGAAAAGGAGGCTGAGGGGAGACCTTATCACTCTACAACTACGTGAAAGGAGATTGTTAGCCGTGTGTGTGTGTTGGTCTTTTATCCCATCTAAGAAGTGATAGGACAAGAAGAAACAAACTCAAGTTGTGCCAGGGAAGTTTGGATTGGATATTAGGAAAAATTTCTTCACCAAAAGGATTGTCAGGGATTGGAAAAGGATGCCCAGGGAAGTGGTGGAGTCACCATCCCTGGAGGTATTTAAAAGGCATGTAGATGTTGTGCTTAGGGACATGGTTTAGTGGTGGATTTTGCTGTGCTAATGGTGGGTCCTTTCCAGCTTAAATGATTCTATGGTTCTATAATTCTTTTCTAATCCCCATGCCTGCACTTTGAACACTCACAGCACTTAACAGTCACCTTTTCTGCTAAAATGCTGGTTACATTGATGTAAAGGCTGAGCAGGTCCTGGGAGCTTCTCAAATACAATGTTCTTTGGTGCCCTCTTTGGGACTAGGAGCCACAAAGCCTGCAGGGAAATTGGCATGGGCAGCTGGGAGCAGAAAGTGCAAGAGGAGGCCTGGACAGTGTGGACCAGCAGTGTAGCAGCAGTTCAGCTTGAGAAAGGAGTCTTTACTCAGTAAAGCTTTGGGAACAGTTCTTAGTCCATCTGTACTATCTGTACTAGCAAGGGGCTGTCCAACCACAGCACCAGTTACCCTGAAGAATTGAATTACTGAGGCTTCAGATGTACCCAACCCTGGGTTCTCCTGTGGGTTTTGCCCTTTCATGCAGTCCCTTTGTGTATTTAAATGTCTCCAATTAACTCACTACTTGTGTCTGGAAAGGGAGAGCAACTGGAGAGGTTGTTCGAAAGGGAGGGGAATTGGCCAAGCTTGCATCACACTAACATTTCCAGGCAATCCAGCCTACTGGGACTGACAGAAGAGACGGAGGCCAGGAGAGAAAGGAAATCCTGGGAACACTTAACACCACTTGGCTCTGCTGCCAGAACCCAAGATCAGGGCATCTGTTTGTAGTGTTGTTTTGGGTGTGGGATGAAGCTACAGTGACGAGCTTTCGGCAGTGAGGAAAACTGCTGTAAAGTCCTCGTATCATTTGTCCCATCTTTCCTTCTGGATAATCTCTTGGAAATGTCAGTGTTTCTGAGCTTGATCACAGAGAGGCATCCAAACAGCAGTTCTTCAAACAAAAATTTCATTCTTGGCTTATTTCAGGCTTACAGTAAGATGGCCAAAATTGAGAGTGAATTCTTCTCCAAGAAATGGTAGCACTTCAGAATTTTTCTGTCAAGACATTCTGTAAATGAGTCCTTTTACGCAGATTGCCGTGTTGAAACAACTGCATGTGGAATGTTTGAAGTTACAACTCACAGCTTACTTAATTTAAAAAAAAAAAATTATTAATTCTGTATCGATAGGAGTAGCATTGCCTTGTCAGGAAATAGAAAACAACAAAAGCATCACACATCAACCACATGACAAACTGTTCAGTGCAGCACACACACCTGAAAGGGACATCTTATCAGTGTGTAGAAATACCTAAAGAGAATAAAATCATCTGAGCACACTGCTGGACAGCCAGTGCCAGGTGGTTGACCTTGAGCAGAGAGGTTGGACCAGATGATTTTAAACTGTGTTATGCTTTTCCAGATGTTGTTGTACTTTTATTTTTTCTGGTTTTGACTGTTTATGTGTTTACATTTTGATACTCTGATCTGCAGAGGTCATTTCCAGCCTCAGATATTCTATGACTCTGTGAAAATCTGTATTGCTTTCAGTAAAATTAGACCTATATATTTGTATTTTAAAAAAACAACCAACCAACCAAAAAAAAAACCCAAAAAACAAAACCATGCATCTTCTTACTTCTAAGGACAACAACTCTGATTCATCTGTAGTGCAGCATACCTTGGACCCTGTAGCCTCACCTGGAGAATGCTGTGCTAGAACACTGCTTTGGAAGTCATTGGTTTTATGCCTATTACATAAGTAGAGGATGTTTTCAGGATCTTTTAGTGTATTATCAAACAATGTTATAAAGAAAGTATGAGAAATCAAACCAGAACCTGGATGTGCATCATTTTCTCTCCGGAGTGATGCATCATAGCCTACCTTCTATTTATATGTGCACTGCACAGACTGCCAGGACAGAAAGAGACCTTCATTTTTCCCTTGGATTTCATGTTCCTTGGAAGTCTAGTGCTGTTTCCTCTGAAATGAGTTTTTTAATTATCATTAAGTTTAATGAGAGTGGGACTGGTCTACCTGCCTTAATTTGAAAAGCGAGTCTTAGGCTGAATAGCCAAAATAAAATCAGAACATTGAATAAGGCCTTTATGTTTTCTGCATGTTGTTATGAGTGTCTGTGGACATTATTGGGGAAAAGCGTTAACAAAATAGGCTGTTAGCGAAGAATGATGGTTCCCTGCTGTTAGATGGGTTCAAAAGGGAAGATGCAATGTTTATCTCCCTGTGACAGTGCCATGTTTCATTCAACTTCATTTTTCCACAATTGTTTTTGTACAGTGTTGATAATTTTTCCGAGGGAAATTAATGCTATTACCCTTTCTTTCCCTCCCTGCCTCCACAAGTAAGAAAGGAAATACTTAGTTTTCAACTGTTACAGATGCTATACCTGGTTTTCCACTATTACAGACACACCAGAGGATCAATTTTCTAGAGGTGAAACCGTGAGATGTTTACATTGGATGTGTGCTTACACAAACTGGGGTTTTAATCAACAAGGTCTGATGGACCAGACAACTGTGTCAAACTTGAACAGGGTTGGCCTCGTTCTCATAGGATATGAGGCAGCATGCATCTGCAAGGCCACTACTTTACCAGTGTTGTTCAGTGGGGTTCAGCAGAGCAGTATTCCAGGAGTGAATCTGGCTTAATGCTTTCAGATCACGCTTACCCTGGAATTATGTTGTTTGAAGTTTCATGCAAAAGGGAATTTATAAGCTTATTGATGTGGAATTCTTTTTTTTGCCTGTTTTGTGAAAGTAAAAGGAAAGCTGCAGCAATTAGTGTGGAGGTTAATTGCCAGAATCTACTAAGAAATGGTCGGTTCTTCATTTCTTACTCTCTTCTGATCAAGTGTAGATTTTTTTAAACTTTTTTTTT
>VZTU01016769.1:0-11094 GCA_013400835.1 Zapornia atra | reverse complement strand
AAGCTGGCAGGAGAAGAACTTTTTTTTTTTTTAGAAACACAAAATATTCACATTTCTAAATTTCCCTTTCTCTTATTTTCTATTCTGACAGTTATATAGGAGGATTTAGATACCTATTTCTCCATAAGCTCAAATCAAGCATACTGGCCTGAGAGCTAACACTGGCCTGCAGCACTTCTGTTGCTAAATTTATAGGAAAAGGAAAGATTTATTTTTAGCACTAATTAATTTTCCTTATTAATGACTTTGTGATACACTATTAGGCTATAAGCGGAGACACAGGAAATGATGCACACCATGTAATTTTTCTCTTTCTGCTCCTCATAAATATATTTTTAATCAGTCTTTAGCTTTGGACTAAGTGGGAATGTAAACTCCCATTTTCTCCTGCCAAGGTAGATCTAAAGTCAGGTTCATTCATTCTGGTAGAGTTTTCCTGCTGAAGAGTAGCGTTCTGCTACTAGATATAAGATTTTGTGTACTTACATGGACTGCAGAGACATCAGTGGGAAACTGCAGGGACATATGATATTATTACTGACTTAGTGTGGTGGGTTAACCTGAGCTAAGCTCCAACACAGTCACACGGTTACTCCACCCCACCCCAGAAGGACCGAGAAAATAGAAAGAAGAAAAGCAAGAAGATTCATGGTTCTGAGAGAAAGCTTAATAAGTGAAAGAAAGCTTAATACATGAAGGAAAGATAAAAAATTGAGCAGTTTCAAGTTCCTGAAGGATTTCTGAAGAAGCTTTAAAGATGAATAGTTTTGAGATAGTGAGATCAACAAACGACATCCTTATAAAACTGTTCAGCAACTGCTGTTACCACAGTGTCACAAACCCCTCAGACCTTACTGGTTATCTCAGTCCAAGAACCCTTCTACTCTCACAGGGATTTTTTCTGATTTCAACCACTATACTGAAATTCTGGAAACACTTGAATTGGGTGGCCAGAAAATGTGTCCTTAGAAGCCATCATGAACCCACCTTGCACTCAAGACTATTATTTTGAATATCAGGACATAGAATATTGAACTTTTTGACACTATGTTCACACCATTAGGAACCTCTTGTTCTCTCAGACTAAACTAAGTACTGTAGTTTTACTGCTCATAGACAATACCATTAGCAAAAGTTTTCAGGTTTCTTAGCCAAGATTTTTGGTAAAGGATTATGTAGAAAGCCTCAAGCTTGTCTACTAGATAACTATTAAATTGGTTTATGATTATAAAAGGTCCTGTAAAGAAAAAAGCAGAATCAGAGAATCACAGAATCGTAGGGGTTGGAATGGACCTCAAGACATCATTGAATCCAACCTCCCTTCCAAAGCAGGTTCCTTAGGACAGAGTCATGCACTTCTCTGCATGACTTCATTCTGTGAATACAGACACAGACAGGACTTCTGTGATTTCTAGAACACCCTGTTTTTTACAGAGGAAGCATATTTTGGTATATCATAATTACTTATAAATAGAAAAGTTACAAAAATAATGCAGGACTGTGTACAGTATGGTTGTTTTTCAGCAAGAGCACTAAGCATACCAGAAATGACCACTGAACATGACAGCTAGATGACTTTCATTTCAGTCTAATCAAAACCTTAGGGAAAGCAGAAAAATATAAATAAAATGGATTCTATAGGAAACGGGTCTTCATACTACACACGTAGTTTTTTTCTTCAAGGAGTTTTAAAGCGCTGGTTTGAGTACTGAGGATATGAAGCGAAGTTATAAATTACTATGTAGACAATTAAATAATCCTTCTGGGAATTAAATAGGAACAATGGGAAAAAACCCACTGTAAGACATTTTTCTAAGGAAACCAAAATGAATTAATGGGTCTTCAACATTTTGAAATTATGCCCAAGCGAATTGCTATTGTGTGAGCTAGTACAAGGAGTTATTTGGCATTTTCTCATTTTATTAGAATTAAATGAAAGATGCCAAGCCCTAATGAATTTAAATACTGATGTAATGCAGTTTCTGTGAGAAGGAAGGCACTCGTTGAACAATTCCTTTGTTTACTTTAGCTGAAAAGTCCGGTGCCTAATGAGATAAAGAAGATGTCCATATGTTATTTACAACACTGTAATGGCGAAAATGGCACTGTAAAGTACCAAAATCTTGTAACACTGTAAACAAACTGATTAAAATAATGTAACTGTGTGTATAATAAGGAAAGTAAATATGCACTATGTTCTCAGATATAGTAGTATGTTGACTCTTAAGCAATAGTGGACTATTATGCCTGATTCATCAAAGGAAAATCGGGTAGATTTTTAAAAAAAAATAGTTAATGAATAAACATCAAGTATTTACCCATTTATCCACTCCTGAGTTTTATCATATTGTTCTACAGATAATAATCTCAGTCATGATTATTAAGCTATCAAGGGAGTCAGTTGTTTCTGGGAACTGAATAGAGAAGACAAGAGATCTATTTCCCCAGATCCTCACATCCCCAGTTCATCCACGCATTGGTTTCATGGGGCCAGAACCTCACCTGGTGATTCTTTTGCTGTACGAAACCTCGCCTGGCAGTCAACAGCCACAGACTGTTTAGGTAATACACCACTGTCAGTGTTAATTTAGAAAAGGATCGCTGTTCACTGACAGAAAAGCCATGCTGAATCTGGTGTTCTCCATAAACTCCAACAACAACTGGGTTGAGAACTGGCTGTCGGACCGGGCTCAGAGGGTCGTGATCAGTGGAGCAGAATCTGAATGGAGGCCTGTGACTAGCGGTGTTCCCCAGGGCTCGGTGTTGGGTCCAGTCCTGTTTAATACCTTCATTGACCACCTTGATGAGGGAATAGCATCCACCTTCAGCAAGTACGCTGATGATACAGGCTGGAGAGCTGGGCAAGGAGAAATCTAATGAAATTCAACAAAAGCAAGTGTAAAGTCTTGCACCTGGGGGGGAATAACCGTCTGTATCCGTACAGGCTGGGGGATGACTTGGTGGAGAAGAGCTCTGTGGAGAAGGACCTAGGGGTCCTGGTTGATGACAGGTTGGCCATGACCCAGCAGTGTTCACTGGTGGCTAAGAGGGCCAATGGGATCCTGGGATGCATCCGGAAGAGTGTGTCCAGCAGGTCTAAGGAGGTGATCCTCCCCCTCTATTCTGCCCTGGTCAGGCCCCACCTGGAGTATTGTGTCCAGTTCTGGGCTCCCTGGTATAAAAAAGACAGGGACCTCCTGGAGAGAGTCCAGAGAAGGGCTATGAAGATGATTAAGGGCCTGGAACATCTCCCGTATGAGGACAGGCTGAGAGAGCTGGTTGTCTGTGTAATATGAGCTAGGGACCCTGCTTTGGCAGGGGGGGTGGACCCGATGATTTCTTGAGGTCCCTTCCAACCCCTGCGATTCTGTGATTCTGTGTGATTCTGTGATTGTTATCACCATCATCTTAAAATTTCCATTAATCAGTCTGAAGATTAAGCATATTCCTAGTTTCATTCTTGCTTTGTCTGTATTTTCATCTTCTTCCCTCAGGCCCCTTCCTAAGTCACACTACTAAAGAGAATATGTGTGGTCCTCGTTCAGAAAGGTGAATTGGAAAATTCTTATTCAGAGGTTCTGAATCAAGGTTCTCCTTGATTTGCTTGTCTAATTTTTATTTCAGTGCTTTTCCTCTTAATACAGTATTTTTTTGTACTTGAAAACAAAATGAAAGCCTTAAAATGCACCTTTGTATCTCCAAAAATAGAACAAATGATGTAATGCTGTTATGACTTTTAGTGCGTGTTTTCTCTGGGGCTACAATATTCTATAAAGAAACATATGTGTATTGTGCCCTTGTCAATAACCCATCAGCTATTCATCATCCCTTTCTCATGTTCCATCCTTAGGCATCTATGAAATTTTCATTTTTGTTAAGAGAAGGCATGGAAAGCTTTAAAAATGCCATAATACCTCAATGAAGTCCACCCTTCTTTTTCTGGTTTTAAGCTATCAGAATCTTTCGATGCTCCCAATGTTGCCATGTTATATTGTATTATTGCAATATGAAAACACTCTTTAATGCTTATCTTCATTTATGAAAATTGTACATATAATTTGTTACATTTGTGATCAACAACTAGGGTAGATTTAGGCACTGAGTTTTGGAAAGCTATTAAAATATTAATTGCTGTTTTCATCTCCTCAGAAATTTAGAAATGACAACGTATACTCAGGGACCAAGCTTCTCCTTGAAAAGTTAAAGGCCTAATAAGAGAAGATATAACACCAAGTCTTCTGTAAATCTATACAGATTAGTAGATGGTAGAGAAAAGCTGCTACAGACCATATTTCCACGTAATGATCAGACTTGTCCTCCAGTAACTGTTAGCTTTACAGGTAGTTACTAAGCAACTCCATGAGAAATGTACTTAAAAAAAAAATCTAGGTGCTACTTTCACAGTATATGTCAGGTTTTTTTTCTATAGCTGAGAATTTTTCCTGTGCTATTTTCTCTTTTCAGAGTAGACCAAATTCACCTAATGGAAATGTGGCATTCATATATTCATAAATCAAACCCTTTCTTGTTGTAACTCTATTGATTTCAGTAATACAAGAGAAGACCTTGTCACAAAATCTGTACCTCAGAAAAAATACTATTAATTCATTATAAAAATACTTTCTGCTATATTAAATTTTTAATTAATATACTTAATTTTACATAGTAATATATCCATCCACATTCCTGCTTTATATTATATATATATAGTGACAGGGACTTTTCCCGGTTGAAAAGGAATATTAACTGGCACAAAACAAGTGACACAGAGGATCTATATTCATTATAGATTTAAGCGGTAAAATATGAGTCTTTTTTTAGCAAGGCAGATTATTATTATCAGATATTGATTGTATAGATGGGCTGAATGTTAAAACTAACCTAAAAGTATATATTTTTCTTGGAATATAGGAAGGATTATTTGATTAAAAAAAGATAAAGTGCTAATCTGAACTGTAATTCCATGAGCAGAATGATAGCCAGGATACACACAGCCTTTATTTAAAGTTATTTATTAAATTTATTTAAACAAATTTGAACAACTAAATTTGGACATCTACATGAAAGTTGTGTCAGAGCTTCTGCTGTAGCCAGTGGAGACCTAGCTGATTTGGATTACAGAGTGTTTTTCATCTCCCTCATGATGCTACAAAGCTGGGAGGAGTGGCTGACACGCAGGAACACTGTGCTGCCATCCAGCAAGACCTGAACAGGCTGGGAAGCTGGGCAGTTAGAAACCGGTTGAAGTTCAACAAAAGCAAGTGTAAAGTCTTGCACCTGGGAAGGAACAACCATTTGTATCAGTACAGGCTGGGGGATGACCTGCTGGAGAAGAGCTCAGTGGAGAAGGACCTGGGGGTCCNCCCTCTACTCTGCCCTGGTCAGGCCCCACCTGGAGTATTGTGTCCAGTTCTGGGCTCCCTGGTTTAAAAAGGACAGGGATCTCCTGGAGAGAGTCCAAAGAAGGGCTACGAAGATGATTAGGGGCCTGGAGCATCTCCCCTATGAGGATAGGCTGAGTAAGTTGGGACTCTTCAGCCTTGAGAAGAGAAGACTAAGGGGGGACCTAATTAAAGTCTATAATTATCTTAAGCAGGGGATGCAGGGGGAATCAGCCAGCCCCTTTTCGGTGGTCTGTGGGGACAGTACAAGGGGCAACGGCTGCAAGTTGGAGCACAGGAAGTTCCGCACCAACATGCAGAAGAACTTTTTCACAGTGAGGGTGACAGAGCACTGGAATAGGCTGCCCAGGGAGGTGGTGGAGTCTCCTTCTCTGGAGATATTCAAGACCTATGTCCTAGGGAGCCTGCTTTGGCAGGGGGGTTGGACCCGATGATCTCTTGAGGTCCCTTCCAACCCCTACGATTCTATGATTCTAAGGTCAGTGTCTGGACTCCACTGACTGTGCTGACTAGGTATCCATTGAACAAGCTGTCATTGCCAACAGGGAAGCATTAAATGTCCTACACATAAAGCTTGAATGCCATTTCATTCACCTTAGAATATCTGGGACTTCTACAAGATCTGCCAGATATCACAGTTTCCTATGAAGACTTGCTTTTCTCAGGAGTGGCACGTGGAGAACATGCAGCGTATTCTGGAGAATCTAAAAGTCACTGGATACTACTTTTCAGACAATTCAGTAGAGCTTCTAGTTCACATATAGACTCATGTAGGTATACCTATGGGTCTTCACATGCAGCAAACCATCTGTAATGACACAGTAACTTAGAATCCATACTGGAGAATGTTAATGAACAATAGTTTGTTTAAAGCTCCCTTCCCCTTCTCCATTTAACACAAATGTTAATAAGCTCTTAAAGAGCTTGCCCGATCATTTTAGGTTGATAGGAAAATATGTATTTATAGCAATTTAGTCAGGATGAGCTCCTTTATAGTTAAAAATTAGATAGCTTAATGGAATTAAAAGTTTGGCAGAAATGGCCTTACCGTATCTAACCCATGATCCCTTTACAGATACTGTCCATTGACACATACCTTGTCTAAAAGACAGGACATGTACACTTTAGTTCTTCTATATCTTCTCTGAAGTCGCAAAACTAGGGGCCTAGCCTCTTTGAGAGCTAAAGGCACTGGGCTGTCTTTATTTTTTTAATGGCTCTATGCAGATTTTCATTCCATGAATTTGTGTGTAAAAATTATGATATCACAATCCCATGTGGGTGCACATTCGCTTCACAGTGTACTACCTGAAAATGCCCATTGCTTTGGTTCGAGCTTATGCCTGATGGCTAAATATTGTCACTAGCTCCTGTAATGAGAGATATATTTTAAAATGTGTTGTTTCTGCCTCTTTCTGAATGGTCAAGTTTTGATTGTACTGGCCACCTTTCTCAGATGAATAAAGTCAGTTAGTAGTGAAAAGCAGAAAACTGGGGTAATTGTCAAGTTTCCAGTTTCACCTATTAATTGATTCATGTTTTCCAGGACAGAGATCCTTTCCAAAAAGCCACTGGAAGTCAGCCTCCAAACAGATTCAATTCCAGCAGATGAACTTACTCCTACCTCTTCATCCTCCTTACCATGCTGTCATGAGTGAGACAAAGTAAATGACAGCCCATTTGAACACCAGGAATTATTTAGGAACCAACTATATTAGAGTTTTTCATTTACTTAATTATCTCACACCTTCATTCATTCATGCACTCCCCACACTCCCCCCACCCCCATCCCCTGACTTCTCTACCCCACAAGGGAATTGTACCTGGTCCATGAAGGTTGGGCAGAAAGTCATGCCAGTTCATTCTGTGCATCTGCTTAAATTTACCAGTCTAGGGCATCAATGGTCAAGATTTCTGGGCATCCTCCAGCATTTTCAACTCAGCTCTCTGATTTCTTGGATCTTCTTGCACTTCCATGATCTTTCCTCCACTCAGGACCTTCACTTTTTTTTAAACCCCCTTCTTTCTTGGGAATCCTCCTTTAATGTATCAGCCCTTCTTTCTGGGTGTCAAACCCATGGTTTTCCCAATCTAAACCATGTATATGGAGCAGTACATCAAACAATCAGCTTTCTAAAAGGCAGCTCTGTATCATGTCTCTTTTTTAATTGGTGGATTCCGGACAAGTTACTTTTGCTTAGCCAAGGCATTACCAAAATTTACAGCCACACAATCAGTACCAGTTGCATCCTGCAAGTAACAGGCCTCTACTTGGGAGTTAAAAATTTCATGCTGCCCACCCTCAATGGATATAGGTACATGAGTGTACTATAAGAATAATCATTCTCTTATACCATGGAACTTAATGATTGCGGCAGCTGCCTCAGTGTTACTAAGAAATGTCATTCAATAAGAGCAGAACCATAAAAAGAAATGGTTGGTGCTGAGCGTTAATATTGCAGACCCGGCATGAGGTTTAGCTATCTGAACAGACCCCAAGAAACTACTGAATGTGACATGAGAAATTGCTGAACACAACAAATTACACAGTGAGAGGCTGGCAAAAGTTACAGCTAGTGCTGCGAGGAATGGCTGAATTGCACAGATGGCTAAGGGGGAATTATGTGAGAAACAGCCAAGATTCAGAGATAGGGGCATATTGGGTAACTTTTGGGCATTTCGGGTATCTTTTTGGTTACTGAGGTAGCCATCTTGGTAATATAAGGTAAGGCTGAGATGACCGAGGTAACACCATCAGAAATACCAAATTTGGCAAAGGGGAAAAAAACCCCAAACCTGAGACAAATGGAGAAAAAAAAAATTATATGTGGGATGTTCATTTGGGAGGAAATGAGGGTGGAGAAAGAAAGGATCAAGGTGGATGGGGGAGAAGTACAACTATGAGAAAATGAAGAGGAGAAGGCCTGTTGCATGTAAGCAAGTGGCTGGTCGGCACACTCGTCTAACTGAGCCTCACTGCTTTTTCTTTGTCGTGTCAGTCTCTTTCCTGTACATGTGTGTTGGAAAGTTTAAGTGAGAGCAGCTAGAGACTGGATTGTGTGTATACTTACCTAGTGAACTTCACTCCTCTGTGTGCATGTGCGTGCATGCATGCATGCACATCTGCCCGTCTGAAATAAGTGTTCTGTCCTGCTACTGGTTGGACCTGAAAACAGGAACAGCAGCTCCTTTGGCAAATGTGATAAAATGTAGAAAACAGTGATAATCAGGAATTTCACTTCAGAAGTATACTCTAAATCGGAGAATAGACAACGGTGTAGTCACATACAATGCTACTGCATGTATTCTTAGTAAGTTTTCACCTTTCTAAGGCTGATTTGTCATTACAGGCTGATCACAGTGATGTTTTCCCTTGCAATTTCACGTCTTTGTTCATCCATCATAATCCTCTGCAAACTTTCTAGTTTTCTTTCTGTCTTTTGGGGAAAGGGTGACAGAGGACGAGTTTCTACAGAGCATCCAGCTATGATGGAAAACTAATGAGGATCACCGTCATGCTGATGTTTTCCATTTTGTGGTCTATTCCTTATTCTCAAGATGTTTTTTTTATGTCAGCTGAAGAGTGTCAAAAGAATTTTATGGTGTAGATCATCAAAGACATTAAAGTAGCAGATATAGCCTGCCCTTGATAGGAAACCAAATAAGAAAGTAGGAGAAAAAAAATATTCTGGAAGAAAAACACAGAATTTGGGATCTGATATGAGATCAGCTTTCCTGGGTGGTGCTTTATGGTTGGAACTTTCAGAAGGAGGGAGCCTATACATCAGGAAATGTATGCAGACCTCATTAAACCTGACGTACTAAGCTGACTGCTGGCTATGTTGTATATGAATATACAATCTTTAAGATCATAGTAGCAGAGACACCCACCACAGCAGCAGAAGACAGTGCTTGACAACAAATCCTTAAACTGAAGGCCTCATGGAATATTTCTATAATAGAAAAAAAAACAACTCAAAAAACCCAAACCCTGGAACAAGGGCTTCATTTATTAAGTTGTTGCTGTCTCAGGTGAATGATCTCAGAAAATCACATGTCCATGTTAATAGTAACCGTTACTGCAGTACTAAGAAGGAAAGAACAGAGGGGCTGATAGAGATCATTGACGGAGAGCAAATACTATGCTAGTGATGAAATGCATGTTAGTTCAGTTCTTCCTCTTCCTGGGATAAATGAAGCTTTCTCACTCGACTGGAACATGGAACAAACAAACAAATAAATAAATAACAATTTCGGAAATTCAGAAAGCTGCATTTCTGTAGCAAAGGATAAAAATTGTATTAGAATATCAACTGGGATCTCTTTCTTTCTGGTAAACTCAGTTAGCTTAACTGAGTTTTTAATAGTCAGATACATATTCTGTTAAATTCCTTACATGCAAGTGAAATACTAGAAATTTATCTTGGTGAAGATTTGACTAGCTCTGTGTATTTGCCAATGAAAATAAAACCTGCAACACCACTGCAAATTCTTTCTTCTGCAAGTATACTTGTGTTTATTGACCATTATTATCATGAAAGTATTGTAGGAAAGGTCATTGTAGAACTATCTGCCTGCTATGTGCTTTTATCCTTCAGCAGTGATTGCTAATTTGCTAAGTTTACATGCCAAAATAAAGAATTTCCAGAGCCTTCTGTTACACTGATACCAGAAAAAAAAAATAATCAAGCTTTGCCTCTTGGTTCATATTTTAAACCTCTTGTTACCTTATTTTAGGACCATATTTCAGAATAATAAACTCCATTTGCAATTTTACTGCATAAAGAAAGCTAAATTGACCACAGCTTGCTTTCATAAGCTGTGAAGTAACAGCTGTGCAATACTGGCAGTGACTTGCTTGTATCAGAAATGGGCAAAATCCACATCTGATCACTTCCTATCTTCTCAAGTACATTGGATCCAGTTCTGAACATTGCAGCAGAACCTACTCTTTTAGTGCACTAAAGTAATAGTGAATTTTGGAAATGTTGGCAAAAAGACCTATGAGTATGGTAGCATGTGCTCAGACTTTTTAAAATCAGCTAACATAGAGGTGTAATAACATGGCGAGGGTACTACTTTTCACAGGCTACTTCATAGGACTGTCTCTAAGCTTATATCCTTGCTGAAGCCAAACTGTGTGTCAGGTTGAAAAAGGTAATATTACCTCAAACTTTGTTTTACTTTGAAATGAAACTGAGTGTGCAGAAGACTGAAGTTCAGCAGGAGGCCCTTAACTATAGGGAACTGGTGTAGCAAGTCACAGAAAATTAATTCAGTTCAGAGGCTTCCATAGAGAACTTTTTCCCAGTCCCAAGTTAATTCTGCTTCAAAATTTGCTGACTAGCACTCACATACTACAATACAAAATCTCCAGTTTCTAGCATATTGCAGTTTCTGGTGTTTGGTCTGGAAATTAATCTTTTTCTGAATAGTACTGGGAGTATGTCATGACTGAATACTAGCAGATTAAAATCTGACAATAGTCCTTGTCCCAATTCTGGCCAGGCCAGAGGTAACCTCCCCAAGCAGCCAGCACAGTTGAGCTGAGTTAGCCCAGGCTGTTTTCCACGCCACCTGACATCATGCCCCCCAAAAAGGCTAGAAGGGCTGGGGTAGCAATAGAGCATAGGACTCCCAAAAAGGACTATGGTTAATTTGGGGAGGTCAACTGCTATGTGTGACATTGTTG